>OMLM01010564.1:31550-42447 GCA_900302695.1 Helostoma temminkii
TTCAGTTAAGTTATGTGTAAGAAAGCAGGAGTTTCAGTTCCGCTTATTTGGGTTTTCAGGACCATAGCTTTGTCATTTTAATTCACAAAACTGGGCAGAATTTAGCAGCTTGTTAACTACACCTACAGTAGTTTCCTACTATAACTAACTTCCTAACACATTACTGTTGGTCATAATATCCTGCCTGACATAAACAATGTGTGTACTCATATTTTACAGGAAGACATTCTCATCTATATCTACTAAATGTCTGTATATGCAATTGTTTTGTCAACCAAATGTATTCCTCTTGCAGTAAAATGTCCACTTGTACTAACAAAAGTATGAAAAAGTTTATTATGGTTATATTGAGACTGATATAAAAAAAAAATTGGATGTAGTAACAAGTAAACAATAGTTAAACCATGAGGCATGGCATGTTTAAAATACTTTATAAACATTTAAACCACAAGATTTCCTTAAGCTTAACCTAACCACTCATGAGATTTGGGATACAAACCACTGGTGGCAAGATTTTGTATTTTGTATTCCTGCTATCCACGCCAGCCAAAAATGTATCACTTGCTTCCCTCAAAGTCAAACATAATTAAAATTTAAATTAGTAGAACATACATGGCATGTAAATGAATATAATGTTGCTCAAAGAGGGTAATCTGATATTTTTCTGTTCCGTTGTCACCAAATGCCAGTGTTTAAAATTATGTTTTCCTCTGCAGTTATAATCTAAAAAATGCTTAAAATTATTGGTGTTTTCTTTATTGACGCTCCAGAAGACAACAAGCAAGAGCAACCAAAATGAACTCGGTACCAAGGTCACATATTTCAGTGGAAGTGCTGCAGCAGCTTTCTAAAACCAGACCCCCTGGTGTGTATTTTCTCCCTGGCAGCCTCCAGCAGCTAGCAGAGATGAGCTGTCTGAAGAGAGGAAAAAGCAGCGCTTCTCGTCTCATCTCCTCCTAATCCAGCAGCCCCCCACCCGCCCTTCACCACCAGTATCACCTCCCCTCCCATCTCAGTGACACTTAGAACTGGACAGCCCTTTCAATATATTCCGCATCCCATTTCACCTCTAACTAATTGGAAACCTGGAGGCTCTTTGTGTTTCTCTGTCATGATTTTTTTTGCGTTTCCTTTGTTTCACGCTTCCTCTCCCCTCACTATCTGCTGCACACTTTTTCTCTGTCATCTCAAAATGAAAGACAGACAGTAAACTAACCCCTTGGATGTCTGTGTGGCAGAGAAATGAGACCATAACCTGTGAAACCAAGCATGCCCTTTATATTGGTTCATCTGCATGCAAGAGGGGAGACTGAAAAACTGAAGGCTTTATTGGAACAGATGACCTCAGGTTTATGTTTCATACATCATTATCACAAAGCCAATCTCACTCTGCTTTAAATCCACTGGCCTACAACCACACAGGCACACAAACACTTTACTCCATCTTCATTTTTCTTTTTGTCTGTCTTACATTCACATATACACAAGAGTGGTGGAAGGGTGCCATGAGGGTTTTAGTCTGGGGACTGGTGGTAGTGCACTTAGACTAGCAGCAATTACCTGATGTGCAGAAGAAACCATGTGGAGAGTCCTGGGGAAATCCATCAAAATGCAGTACGCCTGGTGGGCTTGTAATGAACTGGTGCTTTCCCAGCCTCCACACTGCACATCACATCACTGTCTGAAATCATGTATTAGTCATGGCCATTGAGGATCTAAGCTCATCTTATGTGTAATTTCTTAAAAAACGTGACACTTTAGTACACAGCACACAAAAACATTATTTACAGAAAAAAAAACTGGTTAATCAGTGAATCACTAATGAGTAATTCCTGAATTACTCACTATATACAATAAGGTGTGTCTACATGTAAAACCTTGTGATTCTGTTATTTCAGATGTATTGGAATCATACATTATGTTACAGGTCACCTCTACACTCACTCACCTTTTTGACAGTCAGCACTGGTTCAGCAGGAAGTTTTGCGGATTCATTTTCTCTTCATGACATCCAATTTTAGGATTACCTGGGGTATTGCGTTGCCATGGACAAGTAACCTCTTTTACTAATCTGTCACCAGACTTTAATAGATTTCTATTTAGGATATTAGGATATATTACTAGAATATATATCTCTATAAGCTGTCAGTCAAAATCTTGTCAGACACTGGAATGACCTCAAGGTAAGAAAATCCAATATCCTCGTGGCAAAATCATGGAAAACTGAAAGCTGAAAAGTGAAGCTTGTAGAAAGCTCAGTGATGCCATACTTTGGATGCTGCTTAAAGTAATGAGGGGAAATGTGTGTTTTAACTGAAACATTGTAATATACTTTAGTATTGCTGTACATTTCCACTATGAGAAAATGTAATGTATAAATAAAATGGCTGAACATGCATCCACATTAAACAAGAATAAAAGCAATTCATCCTCTAACACAGTGTTTTTTCAGCTTATCATACAATGACTGATAAATAACAAAATACTGAGAACTATAAAAAACTTGCAAATTCAGTTCTATTTTTAAGATGAATTATTATATTTTTCTTTGTATTTTAATCATAAGGGAAGCATCTATATATTTTTTTTATTTATGAATATTTAGATATAATTTTACCACTGTGCCCTTTGTTTGCATGCTAACATACACCGCTTAGGCAAAACATTATGGCCACCTGTACATTCTAATGCAATAAAATACAACAGCTCTGCCATGAATTTTACATTTACAAAGTTATAATTTTTAAGTTGAAAACTGTCAGAAATCTGATAATTCTACTACATGTGCATTATTAAGGTCATACCTGGTGGTGGAGTCGTACTGGAGTACGTTATGTTAAGAGGTGTCTGTAATGTTTTGGACCCCTCATTGATGTAAATAGGGAGGCCAAAATGCAGACATTACACAGGCTTTGTACTCGGGAGCTGACAGGATAAATTCATTTAATATTCAGGCCAGCTGACTTAGACATTTGCGTTCTCACTTGCAGCCCACCCAGGTAATAAGAAGGTCACCTTTTCAGTGCATGTCTGAAAGCAGCTTAAGACTGCATCTCTGGGTTGTCAAGATTTAGGATGTCTAAGAAACTAGGCCCTATTTCTAGATAGAGAATGACATCTAATATGGAATGGATGATGCATCTTCTGATTAGCCCAGGTTTTCCACAAAGTTTTTTTTAATTATCTATGTAGCCCATATTGTTTGCTGGACACCACTGGAGGAGTGATTAACTCCTCTGTGATCCTGTGCAATCTTAATGTATGTACAATCTGTACAATCAATCTACTGTATTGTATAGTGCAGATCTGAGTTTCCAATTTAGTCAGTCTCAGCTCCAATACTGCAAAAATCATTCTGCCAATTAACACCAGTGTCCTTATAAGCAGGACACTCTGCCAGATTGTCTGTTCACGTTGTTCCTCGTGTGTGTATATGTGTTCTGTTCAAGCCAATACTTCTCAAGGATGCTGGCATCTTGTGCAAACACCATGTTAGAAACCTCACCTACAACAGCTCAGACCTCATCCCTCAGTTTTCTGCCCAGATCTCCTGTCTGACAGAAGTCAGTCTAAGAATATTTATCACCCGTTATCTGCCAGTATAACATCTATCTCCTTCTGTAGTGATCTCACCCAACCCAGAAGTGCACCCAGTCCTGACCTCACTGTTCCAAATCCTGCTTCCTGACTCCCTCGCTCGAACACCTGCCCTTAAAAATATCTTCTTAATCCAGTTTTGTCTGTCACCCTAAATTCTGAATCAAGTCCTAACAAAACCTTCACACCATGGTGAACACTTGCGCCTAATGCTAAACAAGTGAACCTATAAAAAAGCTGGAATTATGTGCTTGAGTAATACAAGCTTAGAAGTCAACATGAGTGTGTGTGTTTTTTATATTTTGTCAGCACATACAGTATGGTAGGCTTATCTCTGTCATGTCATGGCAGTCTACCCAATAATTTATTAGATATTTCAGTCAGGACCAAAGTGATGAATGGCTGAATTTGCATTCACAGTGCGATAGACTGCCTGAAAATATACTGTATGGCCACCGTTTACTAAGACAACTTTTGCCACTCAAATAATGTTTCAGTTACATTTGAATCTGACACAAATTTAGATAATAATGCCACATTTCAGTGACAGGCAAAGAAAATTAATAAGCCATCATGAAAGCAAAGCACATCAAGAAGAGCACAGTTTCTTTAAGTTTTTTTCCTCCCACTGAGTGATTTTAATTCACTCTCTAAAACTACCATTTGATTTGAGAAATATAATTTTCATTTTACCTGGACATAATGCTGAGCTTGGAGGTTGGATTGCTGCAGACTGAAGCGAGTCTATGAAGTGTGATAATTCATTGCTAAATGGACACATGGCCAAACCTACATGTGTCCAGAATCATTGGGTACCCGCAGGGTATTAGTGCTGAACCAAGTGGGAGGTGCTGTGGGATGCTGGATAGAGAGGTGATGACACTTGGCTGCAGTAAGCAGAGATTCACCAGCTGCTACATAGACATATACATAAATATACATACACACACAAACCCTTATGCTAGGCTTTTAGGAAGTTGGTGCTACATTGGGGGAAGACAGATGGGTGAGGACATGACCAGTGTCTACAGGGACAGCTGTGGACTTCTCCCCTCCTCACCGTCTCACACCTGTTACAGATCATGTCCACTACAGCACACACAGGATCTTGGGTGAACCCCAGCATGCTGCCTCATGCTCTGAGAATTAACAAACACAACCTGACATACACCCACATGAAATAAAAATAAAATTCAGTGGGTGTGACAGCCAGTGATTGGTCATTGTTACCGCGTATTACTCTTAAAAATGTATTATTGTAACTAAATCAATTTCTTGCATGCCTTTTATTTGGCGCTGACTGTGAACAATCACGTCTGTAACATTATCAGGACATTAATTAAACACAGAAAAACTATAAGTTGCATGAATTGAGAAATTCAGTTCACTCACTATGCTGCTCATCCGCAAAGCTTTTATCTCTGCGTGGTTTCACCAATGAATTATTTTTTCACTTGCTACTGTTTCCTTTTAGTAGTTCAAAAAACTGCCCAACACTGCATATCTTTCAGTTCCTTTGAATTAATTCATGAAAAGACAAGTGGAAATTACATATTTAGTCTTGTTATGGATCCTCCACTTTTTGGTTAGTTATGAATGCCAAAAAGAAGTCTAAGAAGATTATGAATAAAGACAAATCTCATCCGTATTACTGATAGTCCCTTAGAGAAAAAGCTCAACATTAATGGAAACACACTTTCTTGTCAAGAATTTGATAAGAAAATCAAATAGACCCACATCGGTAGTGTACTGCTAATACAGTTACTTTCAACTGATGAACTACTAGAGCAACATGTATATACTATATTAATGAATCATTGCTTAAATCAATACTTCATGGAAATTTATAGACTGATACACTGATAAATGTATTCATGGATTTTACATGATTAACCCTAAGTCATCCTCTGAGAAGCAACACTATTAGCTGCTTATTAATTATTTGCACAAGCAGTAGTTACTCTTTTTGTGTCACCTCAACTAAAGTAATACATGATACTGAATGGCCCATATTAATCCCTTTTATAATAGAGCATCAAGATTCTTGTAATCATTATATTCAGAGCACATTTATATTAATATTGACCTCCATATGTCATATACTGTTGATTTATACAAGTATTAACCACAACTTGACAATGACTGCAGATTTATCTTTGATTGATTCAGTTGCAGGCAAACTGTTTCCACTATTTAATGCTAAGCTAAGCTAACTGGCTTCTGTGTCAAACAACACATTTACCACACAAATCGAACATACGAGTAGTGTGAGACTTCTCATCTAACTTTCAGCAACTGTTGTCAAACAATTCTAAAAATGAATTCTTCCACGTGCAATACATGATGGTTTTTGATGTATAATAAACATTTCATCACATTAACAATCAATGCGGTATTGCTCTGGCATGAATTATTACATCTCATTTACATGTTATGTTCCTCCCCTCCTGCATGCATTTGTTCTCCTTCCCACTGCTCCTCTGGAACAACCCATTCACTCACCTGCACTTGTATCAACCACACTCCCAAAGCCATTTTCTGCTACATTGACATACATAATCACACTCCAGCCTTTTTGTTTTGCTTGTATGTATATTCACCTGGATTTGTTGGTTTGGGTCCTATTCTTGCCTAACCCTTTGGATTAGTACAACTGTCTCTGATGAGAACTTTCTAGTTAATTGGATGTTGTTGTGCCTTTGCCCTAGCTTGCCTGCCTTCTCTGCCAGCTTGTTTCTTTGAAAGACAGTTTAATACAAAGTTCTTTGGTCAAGTTGCTGCCCACCGCCTTGTTAAAGTTAACCACTGGTCTCTCATGGGGGCAGCAGTGGCTCACTAAATTAAGCGGGTTGTCCACTAACTGCAGGTTTGGCAGTTCAATCTATGGCTCATCTGGTCCACATGTCAAAGTGTCCTTGAGTAAGACATTGAAACCCAAGTTGCTCTTGGTGTGTATAAGTGTAACATTTAAGCAACTTTGGATAAAAGTGTCTGGCAAATGACTAAATGTAAATGTCTCTACTCACTGAAGAACAGTGTTAAACAGTGTTAAATCACGTACCTCTGTTGAAGGTGGAGACAATACTTTCTTCTGTATTAACAGAAGAACTTTTACTTACTCCACCAAAATGACCCATGGTTCTGCTTTTAAGTCCTTACAATTATTACAATTATTACGCATTTTCTTTTAATTCTCAAAATATATGCAATCAAGTGCATATATACTGTAGTTAAATCAGCCAATCTCCTTAAGCTGATGAAAGAATTTGTAAACTTGACATTTGACTTGACCAAAATAGGGGAGGAATTTTTCAAATTCACAGACTGTTTGGTGGGGGGTCATGGTGTTTCTAGCTCGCAAATGTTTCTGTGAGAATATCAGCTAGTGATGGAAGAAAAATAGTGTGCTATTGAAAGCTGCCTTTCATTAATGTGAAGATGGCTGTAAACATTAGTCAGGAAGCAATGCTAAAAGGTAGAGGGCAATATGAGGTCAGGTCAGAAAGAAAAGAGGGTTCAAGTGTGTGAAAGACTCATGGATTCCGAAGTGTTTTGTTCCACCTCAGATACAAAGAGTGCACACTATTAAAGCATTTCTTGAAGCAGAGAAGCCTGAAAGGGAGCTCAATATACAATCAAACAGAGCAAAAGACAGCCATAAAAACACTATAAAGACAAAAATCGATAAACAGACTGACTGTAGAACGCACATCTTTTTGCTTTTGTGTTATCACTTTAACAGGTATAGTCGCTAACAAAGGATTTCTCTTCCACAGTCTATAACCATAAGCTCCAGGCACATATGGAGTCAGCATTGGCTTGACTGGTGAAGTGATGTCAGTAGTTATAACCAAGTTTCCATTTTCTTACGCTGGAAGGAAGTTAGATTTTTCCACAACTGTCCAGGACAAAGTCAGACCACAGGTAAGTCCAACAGAGCCCCTAGAGAGATGTAAACTGTTGAGAGGTTTGATAATGTATTTTCATAAAGCATAAGGCCTATGGCAAAAGATTTTAAATTTGGTCCTGGGTACATACAATATTTACAGCTCTTGTGGTTTGAAGTGGATTGATTTTCTAGGTATGGGAAAGGAATGTATACAAACAAATCTTATAATCATAATGAATAAAATAGTATATAGAGACAAACATATTATTGCACAACAGTAAATTACAGTTAAGGGCATTTTTCACTTATGGACTCTGTTGCTATGAGCAAAGACATGAACCAGAAATAGATATTTTAGCTCACAGTTTTTCCCCCACAGAACTAATTTTGATGTGTCACAGCTGTAAATGATAAAAATGCTGAACCTGGTCAGCCTCATTTCTTTTCTTCTCTGTTTCAGGAAGTAATAGCAGATTGGTCCTCAGTGGGAAAAGGTTCACCTGGGCTGGAAACTCTTAAACCTTAGCTCCACTCCACTCGCCCTTGTTTCCTGCATGGTACGTTTTCTTTGTATATGTATTTGTAATATTCTAAACTCATCCATTCACCCAGCTGGTTTGTCTGGTTTCCAAATGATCCTGGTTATATGTAAACTGTTTATTGTAAACTGTTCTTAGCTCATGGCAGTGATTTCCATTTAGCTTTGTGTATTATCAATGAAACTGGCCATTGTTAATGTTAGAGGTGACAGCTGTGTTATTCCCATAGAAAATTCACAATCTTGCCTACTGAGCATTTGAAATGTTGGAAGTAGACAGTAGCATCATGTTACAATCTTAAAAAATCTCCAAAAGTAACACATCATGCTGCTATCAAAACCAATTCAAGAACCGATGAGGGGTCACAAAGACATTTTTAAACCTTTGGGACGCCAGCAAACTAAGGTGAGAGCCATTATCCACGAAGTAGAAAAACTGGAACAATGCAGGCTAACTAACCTTGTCACCTTGTCTCTGATTTGCCAAAAGACATTTGCCGAAGACTGGTGAGACAAAAGTTTAACTTTTTGGAAGGCTTGCATCCTGTTACATTTGGTGTAAAACAAACACAGCATTTAATAAAAAGAACATCATATCAACAGTCAAACATGGTGGTGGTAGTAGTGTGATGGTCTGCGGCTGCTTTGCAGCTTCAGGACCATGACGACTTGCCACAATTGATGGAACCATGAATTCTGCTCTCTAACAGAAAACCTGAAGGAGAATGTCCAACCATCAGTTCATGACCTCGAGCTCAAGGGCACTTGGGTTATGCAGCAGGACAATCATCTGAAATACACCAGCAAATAATTATTCCATGTTTTTGAGAAAACAAACCAAAAATAATTACATTAATGGCCAGCTTTAGCCTCTTGGAAAGTATGAATGAAAGCACACTCTGGCTTGATAGACGTGCCTTCTCCTTTTCTCCCATGGTCACTGGGACCATGGGATCTCCTTTCTCCCCACTAACAGTCTCCTGAACCTACCAGTAAGCACAGTAGGCCTCTACCGGCACATTCATATGGGACTGATGTATAAAAGCCTATTAAATGGCTTAATAACAGTCAAATCAGGTGAATTCAAATTTCAGTTAGTTTCAGTTAAGCTAAGCTACAATAAATACAGATGCTTTTTATGCAAATGGTTTGTTAAAAGTGTTGGTCCAGTAGCATACTATAATTAAAATAGATTAAATCATTGATAAAGTTCTAATATTACATGTTTCAGCTGCTTTATTTTTATGCACCTTTCATAGGAGACATCCTTCCCTTTACCACAGCCTCACACTGATTTCCCTGCAGACTCCAGTTAGCTGAAGCTCTTCCAGTTAATGTTGCCAGCTGCCCTGAGGCGAGTTTAACCTAAGAGGAGAGATGCACCTGCACAACGTTAAGCTGGGATTGTGGCGTTCAAGCTCACTAAATCTCTGTCCACTCAACAGGTATTAAACCCCAAGCAGTGTGTCCCACACAGGTGGCAACACACATCTCCTCCTCCCTGCTGATGAACCTTTGCTTCCCCGTCCTGTTTGGCACTGTTGACAGTAGTCATGCACAGAAAACTGGCAGCATAGTTAGTCAGCTTACAAATTATTGCCAGGGCAGTCGGTACGGGTTGTGGAAGTGGGTTTCCAGCACTGAACGTCTCTCCACATTACAGTTTCTTCAGTATACATTAACTGAACATGTTTTAAATCTCCTTCTCCCTCCATTGTAAGCATAACTTTGTTTGCATGAGTGGAACATTGTATTTAGGTGACCGGGGCAAGATGACATGTGAATGACATCCACCAGAGAATAACGCATGCCCCACACGCTGAATGGTTTTGATCATGAAACAATCTGTGAGTCACATTGTATGGTTCATGGCAAAACATCCTGCCATATATCAAACAACCCTCAGGATCGGCTAGGCCGGTCACAGATGTCTAAAGCTCTCTTTCATCCTGTTTATCTGGATATGTATCTCTCATTTACTCTGGTGACTAAATTACAGGCACATATGTTTATATCCACATGCTTTGATCGATTTGTTTTTTTTTTTAGAAACATGTCAGTGCTGCATTTCAGCACACTGAAATACATTTAGCATATCTTACATTTTTAAATTTAAATATATTTGTTAACAAAGCTTGTTCCTAAAAAATCAACCGAATACTGGGACATCACACTGCACAGTGTAACGCCACACATTTCTATATTGCCACTGCTGTTTTCCTTCTTCTGTGCACCTTTCATCAGACAGTGTTTAGCCATCAGAATGTTGGTTAGTAGATAATGATTGATGGTGTGTGGTTGTCATGATGTAAAGAGGTCAAAGCCATAAGGGTCACATTCTTTTCTGTGTGTGTCTGTGTTTCGTTGTCTATTTTTCTCCCATACACACATTAACCTACTCATTATTATTGTGGTTTTTGACAGTTTTTGATAAATCAACAAGGCAAATGTAGCATGTTCATGATTTGCAGAACATGTCATACAAGCTAGAAGCTTTATTCCCGTCTGGAAATGTAATAGACACATTTCCAGGATATTTGAACACACAAAACCTAACAAAGATGAAATGGAAAATGGATAGAATGCCCATTCCCATGTGCTTTACATTTTTTATTAAATATCACTGCCCTCGCTATAGATCATTACAGACCAAATAGTGAAGTCAAAAGGTTTGGTGAGGCAGCCAGTAACACTACCTCCCATACTGCTTTCCTGAGGGGCATTTTCCTTGCCATGGCAAAGGCTTTGTAATCTGAGCCCAGCAGGTACGTTGATGGAGCTGATGTGTGTGTGTGTGTGTGTGTGTGTGTGTGTGTGCAGTAGACATGGCCTACAGAATACCTCTTTGTGCATTTATTATCATCTGATGTGCC
>OMLM01010564.1:43221-64662 GCA_900302695.1 Helostoma temminkii
TACAACTTACAAATATTACATATACAATCACATATTAGATGCAATTTTATGTCACTCGATTTTATTTATAGCTTTACTGGCTGCCTCACTAAACCTTTTTACGTCATTAAAATTAAAATATAGGGTTTTGTTAAACATTCATTACAGATGCCTCACGGTGGAGTTACACAAAGACACTTGAGAGACCAGAGAAACACCATACGGGTAAATATTAATATGCATTTAATATATACTTAAAATAATGGTTAATAAATGTATATAATTTAATGTAGTGCAGCTTTCAACATTTTTTGATAAGAAAAGTAAAGTAAGTACTGTATATTTAGTTATTTATTTAATCATGAAAAAATAATATGTTTATATGTAACACAGGATAATGAAATGATGACCTGCTAGAAAATGATCTGTTATTGTGCATGCTTATTGGTCATGCAGATACATGACCTAAACATTATTAGAGATGTGAAGTAATTTCTAATCTGACACTATCATCAGCAGGTGATGCCAGCAGTAGCTGCATGAATAAAAACTATAAAGATGTATAGCTGAAGTAATTATCTGATGAGCGATGACAGAGCTATTAGAGTCACAGAGGGGGGTTGATACAGCATAGTGCTCACTAATGTTAATGCAAGAAGGCCAAATGCCTAATGTTTGGCATTAGTGCTTAGCAAGGAGACATCCATCTACCAGAACCAACTGCCTGTTTACCGTCAAGCTCAACTAGAAAGACAGCACAGTTGCAAGCAGCAGTGGGGTGCCCCTCCAGGCACTATTCTTGGACTTCCTTCTTTCTGTCACATCTTGAAATGTTACAAGCTCAAAAAGTGGACAATTTTTGGATACTTTCCCAAGCAGCATTAATCACTCATTAATCATTTTCTGCCCATCACACAGAGGACGGTGCCAGCTAGCAAGACGTTGGAAATTTATCTGCAGCTTGCACAGATCTACAGGTTGCAGCCATTACAGCAGTAGAGAGAGGTAAGGGCACAAAAAGCAAAGATAGAGGGAGGGGTATCCAGAACGGTACCTGCCAGAAATTAGGCATATGAAGCTGTTCACATGAATGATGGATGGCGTTATAACGTGCTCCTAATGATCAACTTTTATGAGCCAGTTGAAGTTATGTGCTGTCAAACAGCTTGAATTGAAGAAAATTGCCATTTAGAACAGAGTAGATCCTCATTTTATCCTTGATGTGAGAAAGCAAAAGAAAAACACACTTAAATGTGCTTTACTATAAAACTCTTTTATCAGTTTAAAGCAGATGTCGACGCTGCTTATAGAAATTGCATTTCCCGATGTAGATGTATCGTATCATTGATTAAATGCCAAGTAATCCATCTGACATGGATATAATTGGATCAGCGCAATACCTGCTCTAGGCTGATTCCCATGAATAAAATTGTTGTGTTAATCCATAGAGGAGGCAGCCCTTGAGGCTGAAGGACGGACAGTCAGCAATGCAGCCAGGAGAAAGCTGCCATAGTGGTGAGTTTTGATTTGGAAGAGGTGGAATTTGTGTGGCTTTCCTTCAACTATAGCTGCTAATTTAAGACAGATTAAGTGAGCTGTCTTCAGGTTATTGGAAAATAGAGGTACAGAGAGAAGTACAGATCAGGTCTGGGTAAGGAAGTCAAGACACATAGCTACTGTGGTGGCTCTTGAAAAAATTATTTCATGATTTTGAGAAATATAATAAAAATTTCTGACTGCTATGGGTTTTAGAGATATAAAGTAACATTGAGGGACAGTGGTTAAGTGTTTGTTTTACCATTTTAAACAGCTTAAATAAACATGAGCATTCATTAGTGCACAGCCATTACTTCCACCTATGCCATTAATAGGATCCTGAGTCAAATCTCTCAGGTTACTCTGCTACTGTCAAATGTCATGTTTTACAACTGCTGGGTTTTATTATGGGCCCTGTGGCTTGTATACAAAGGGCCTCACTGTGGAATGCACCATAACACTCTCCTTGCTCCATGTATGTGTGCACTCACATACAGCTGTAGTGACGCATTGTGTAATGGCGACAGTTATATCAGGGGAAATGCTCCGTGGCAGCACGGACATGCCATTATGAGTACATGTTATTATTGGAAAAAGCAGAGAGCAGAGCAGGGTCATGGCTGCTGAGTAGCACCTCATCACTTACTCCAACAGCCCAGAGTAGAGATTGTTTAAATATGGCTCTGTGTTTCATCTTGGGTTACATCCGGATGGTCGATGGGAAGCTGATCCTAGCTCGGTTGCTGCTTCAGCTTTGAAACAACCAGTCATCTCGTGTCCAGTCAAGTCAAACAACAAACTCCCCCTGCTGATAATCATAAATTCATTGTAGAGTTCACTAAGCAAGGTTAGAGAAACATGCTCTGGCTTTTTTTTGTCAAATTTAGGTTATATGTTGCTCCAGATGGCCTTCCAAACCACATGAGAAGTGATCACCTGTAAGGTAATCAGACATTGGCTCCATAGGAACCTAGTCATGGAAAAAAGGCTGACATGTTGCAGGTCATCTTTTTTATGAATGGACATTTGGTGAATGTTTCCATATGCTTCTTGTTTGGACTTTTTTTTCTCTTTGAAGCTCACAAATGATGTTTCCATCTGTGTGATTTAACCAAACAAGTGGTTTTCATTCAGAGTAGGTGTAATCATGGGATACTCACTGTACTTTAATGTATAATGTTAAAGCATGTAGTTGACATGTTAGCCATATAAGATCTTTTATTTTGTGTTTTATTGACCACTATCTATCTAGTGGTCAGTAAAACTAAATAATGCAGATAATAATAAGTAATAAATAAGACAGTAACTGAGATGGCTGTGCAGTGAGATGATGATGATGAAATTAAATCTTAAATTGTTCTGCATTTATAGTTTGTTCTTTTGTACAATTATGATTAACATGCAAGTCTTTCTATAATTCAAAGTGTGTCTCGGGTATTAGGTATTGTTTAGTTGTTGTTTTTTTCATTTTTTGTGCTTTTTTTGCATTCTATTGCTTTTTTCTGTTTTATGTTTCTTTCATGTTTTCACTAAATTAATAAGAATAAGGTGGTAGATTACCTTCAGCTATGCTTAATTAGAAGGCTCTTCTCTCTCTGGTAATGGTGGGTCAGTGGATAAAGCTTTGCACTGAGAGACAGACTGAGCTGAGCTGTCCACCCATGAGACACAAGAGGACCCAAGGAGCTTCCAGGACAGCAGCAGGTGGAACTTGAGACACCGGATGACAGTGATGATGATAATGGTGTGGATGATGCTGAGAATAACAATGGAGAGAGCAAGGGATTCAAAGACCTTGCCCACCTTAAGTAGAATGACAGGGAAATTGGGAAAGCAGAACTCGAAGGAAAGCGTTTGAAAAGAACCCACGTGAGGCTGGCTGCCTTGAGGCATGAGAAACTAGATGATAGTGAAAGGGAAACATGGAGTCAGAAAGAGAACTGAAACAGGCTAAATAAGAGCTGATGGCTCAGGGGAAGGAGGCAGCTAAGAAGAGTAGACAGACCTTGGGATGAGTCTGCTCAGTTTTGCAATGATACTAGATTGTTTAAGGGAAAATATGTTTTTTAAGTTTAAATTTTTAGTGAACTCATGACAGATGCTAACAACCCACAATGCACTGCATAAGAAATGCTCAACTACAAAAACAGCTGCAAAACATTAAAACAAATAGTCGATGGTAAGGCAGCAAGGATGATCTTAGACAACAAACACAAAAACAAAGTCCTAAATCTTTGCAAAACACTACATTGTCACTAGTTTACAGTGACAGTGGCATTCCAAGAAGGTTTTTGAATAATGTCCATGAGTGCAAACAAGGCATTCATGACTCATTTGGTACATGCAGTAATTTTGCACAACTTCAAAAGCTGCTGACAATTTTTATTGCAGGACATACTGCAGTAGGAAAGTGGGGCACAGTATTAATGTTTCCATACACTGAATTTCAACACTTTTTGTCACTAAAATACATTTTTAATGCTCAAGACTAAGAATTATGGTAACTTGTTCACAAACGGAGCTGCAATATTGTAATACGATATGATTCATAAACCCTGGCCCCTAATCATTAACTCATCTACAGACCACCATCAAATAAAAATTCTGGTAGCACACTAGCTGTATGGCTGGATAGGGACAGTGCACACCCTCCCACCCCCACAATGACAAGCTATTTAACTTCTCTCACACAGTCCCATTCATCATCATGCCTGTCTTTAGTGGAGAGGAGCACATTTCCCCTTCCACTTCTGTCTGTAAGACAAACAGCTCCACTGGCTCGGCTCCAGCTCTCTCTCATTTTATCTCTCTCTGTATTCTCTGCATCTCTGTGCAAAAGACACCACTGATGGCTTTAAAACTTCAAGCTGTTGGGTTTTATCTTGAAGCACATGTATTGTTGCTGTGGGATTAATACTGATGGCCAGTATGATGTTCTTACATAGATTAAAGAAGCATCAGCATGTTTCTATTTTTAAAAGTAACCCTTTTAATCCACCAAAGTGAACAGCATTCTTTGAAATAATGTGCATGTAAATCATGTCAACTTTCCTCCACACATATCATCACACCACATATTTTATGCTAATGAAGACAGCACACAAACATGCAAAAAGCTTTTTTGGGGGGGGGTACTGTAAAGTATGCATCTCAAAGCTTTTGTGGTAATCCATGTTAATTATTCCTCGACAATGTAATGTGTCCACAGTGAAAGAAAACATTTGGTGGTAAGCAAATTAAATTACCCATTGTTGTGGCTGAATCAAAATGGTAGTGCTCAAAGTTAAATCACATATGTGTAAATAGAAACATGTCCGTCTTACTGATTATTTACAAATACAAAATAACGTACTGTAAATATAGTTGTAAATGCCATCTGCATGACAAAAATTCCTGCAATGACTCACGATGGAAGATTATTGCAGTATTGCATTAGTTGCATTATAGACTGCTGTAAATGAGCTCCAGAGAAGAAACTCATAATCTCCTGCACCTCCTGCAAAAAGCTGCAGTTGGGCTTTTTCATGTTTAAGGGAAGCATTCAATTTGTGTCAGTTCTCCCCAATGAGCTTGTTTTCATTTTTTTTAAATTACCACGTTCAAACCTGCAAGGCTTTCCATGGTCAGACTCTGCTTGTATCTTTACTCTACTTTACCTATGAGCCTGCTTCTTGAAATCATCAGGGCCTCTTAGTGGTCCAAAAACATACTTTATACATAATTTATTGTTTATTAAAATTATATGCACAACAGAATAAAAATATTGTCTAGTAGGACTTGGAGCCAGTTACTTTCTATGATAATCAAATCTAACAATTATGAAAACAAAGCTACTGGTGCAGAGATGATAGGTCAGTACCACTGTCATGCCCTGCACTTTTGACTGTACCCTGAATCAGCATACAATGGCATCACTGGCTATGAATCCCTCTTTGAAAAAAAGTCAGAGTTAAAAAGATGATTGAGGTGGACACAGGTGACAGATTTGTGATCACTAAATGGCTCAGGCTCTTTGATGGATGGTCACTGAGATGTCAGAACAGGGCAACTTTGTTTTGGTCTGAGCTCGACCTTTTTTTTCTCTCAACACTCATAATGAATCATCATTCTGAAGCACGCTTGTGAGTGCTGAGCCAACAGTAATGATGACTGATGACTGATGAATGAGTCTTAACAGGATGCTGGTATCTGTCTTGTAATATCTTGAGCTATCTGATGACACTGTGTCTTTAAGTTAGGAGATCATTAATTATGCTGACTGAATGCTTATTTGATACAAAATTCACCAAAGGCTAAACAATTGTTGTATTCTGTCTCTCTCTCTCTCTCTCTCTCTCTCTCTCTCTCTCTCTCTCTCTCTCTCTCTCTCTCCCTTTCACACACACACACACACACACACACACACACACACACACACACACACACACACACATAATCCAACATTTTTTTCCTGTACTGACAGATACAAACTGCAAACCTATAGCAAAATATGCTAAATGTATAATATAAGTGGTATTTCAGTTTCTAGGAAATAGCCATGATGATCGTGTGAACCATTTGCATGCTTGGCATACCAACACAGAGGTTTGCTCTCCTAAAATACATCAGTGGGCAATGTATCTCTGAGGTTTCCCTAAATTATCTGGAGCAAAATATGTTTTGTTGCTTCCTGGTCAGTGCAGCGACTCTTCTGCAGCTGTCTGTTGTCCAGAATATTCCAGTGAACTTTGACCTTTGATCCTGTGCCCCGATTAACAGGTTTCCATCATCATAAGATGCATCCTGCATTTATCATCTTTAACCACAGTTGTGTTTGCTTACTCTTTAAGAACATACTGTAACACAGTACAATACAACACAATAAGACCAGTCATAAGGTTTGTTTCCTCTCCACCCAGATGACAACACTTAACAAAATGACTGCACTAGTGTCAGTTATAAAAGCTGTTTTCCCAGCATTAAAATGGCTTCAGTATTAAATACTCAACTTTTAACTACAGTTAGTTGCCAAGCAACATAAAATTTGATTGATAGATTGCACTAATCAGTTTTTCTGCCACAAGTAGGTAAAACTCCACAATTGATACAAATGTTTGACATGTTACAGCTTTATAAAGTGAATACAGTTGATGTGTTCCCACACAACTTCCCATTTATACAATAACAATATTAGCATTAAATTAGACTTAATAATAGCATGTATTTAGCATTAGCTGTCTTTCTGGTCTTCTCTAACTATATGTGCAATCATAAGGTTGTTGCCATTATGTCTTTGTGCTTCTTCTGAGAAACATGTTAATGAGACCAGTGAGAGCTGTGGACCACAAAACCAAAATAGAAGTACTGATGCTAAAATGCTCTGTAGAGCTGATGGGAACTGTAACCTCTTTAAACATGGCTTTAAGTGTGCCTTTAATGTTAGTATATATTACTCATTTTACTATGTTAAAGTGAACAAATGCTTCCTTGTGTTACAAAAAAAAAACTTGATTTGTGTTCATTTTTTGGCATGTTCAATTGATCTTGAATTAAAGAACACTGTTGGTGAGCTGGTACTTGGTACTTATTAGTACCACTGCATGTTGGAGGGCTGTGATTGGGGACCCAGAGCAAACACAGGCATGGAGCCCTCTGCATCTATGGTTCTCCACCGTTTCAATCCTTATTTATTTAACAAAGCCAGGACTTGGTTATCATTTCTTCCTTCCTCATATGGATGTAATAGTTACTACTTGTAAATCTGTGCCTCTTGTGGTATTTAAAAATTCTGTCCTTCAGCAGATTTTACTGCTTTTTAACAAGATAATGTAGTGTCATGTAATTGTTGTTGTCAGTAACCTGCAGACATTTTGAAAAATGCTCGACCCTTTTGGCAGTGTTCTTGATGTTTTAAGAAGCCCAATGTAACTGACTGCCACTGAAAAAAGATACCATATTAAGATTTAAAGCATGTATTAATATAGAAATAATATACAAATAAAAAATAATATAGAAACACGATAATACAGGTTCAGGTAAGATCTGCTCCTGTTGAAGATTCCAGAAGTAGCTCACCATCCAGGTCTGCAGAACTGAGCTGGTCCAGGAAAGCTTAGTGTATGGATGTTTTTAATAACATGATTAACAATTAATAGTAAAAAAGTAACCGTAACCATAAGTTTATTAAATGTTCATCATGAGGCCCCTGGTAATTTGGGGCCTCGAGGCAATTTCCTACCTTCGCCTAATGGTAAAGTACTCCTCTGTGTGATGGTAACAAACATTTGTGCTTTAGACCTTTCACTGAGCCGTTTAGAGCTGCATTCATTGTTGGTTTCAGTCAGCATCCATGGGAAAGAGGAAACCCAATCTGCTTTCCCTCTTGCGTTTGCTTGAGTGGAGATTTCTGTCGTGGATAATAAGCCTAACATTGTTTGCTATAGAGTTTGTGTAGTTTCAGCTGACATCCATTGTAGTTTGTAATTAGACATAAAGACAGCCTTGATGCCGCTCTTCTTGTCCAGTTGCACTTTAGTTGACTTTTGTGGTCCCCAGGATTGAAACTGAACCCTGAGAACAGATTTGGGAGTCTATAGACGTATACATGTAGTCTACCCACAACTTAAATTCCATATTGATCATCCACCGATGGATTGATTGTTGGCCGGGTGTGTTTTAGCAAGCCTGTCACTCCTACATCCTGTCAAGGTCATGTTTATGATTGAACCCTGCTTCTTTCTTTTTCTCTTCCCTCTGCGCTCTGGCCTCCCCTCCTTTTGGGTTTGTGGTGAAACTGAGCCTTGCTTTATAAAATTTTCCATCAACAGCAGCAAATAACAACAGGGTCAGACGAGGAGAGTGTGGCCCTCAGCACGCACTTTGCAGGCCAGGGCAACAGACTCTGGTTTGGCCTGTCCCATGGTATGCTCTTTTCTTCTGTATGTGGATGTAGGGAACTCCAATAAACTGAGCTGGCCCTCGCTTGGATATCGGAGGCATCATATGGCCTCAATTGTCTTGACTGAGATGTGTGAAATTGCTTTCTTGCAGAGAAAGCAATTCAGAAAGCTGGAGACAGGCTGGTATACGGTGGTGGTGCGTTGTGTCTAATCACCATGTTGACTGTGTGCCATAAAGTAGTAGGTACAGCAGTACTTCTAAACATTTTTACTTTCTGCATGTTTTGAATAGTTGTGTTTTGTAATGGTATTGTGTTAAGAGGAAATGGGTGGTAGAGCCACATTCTGCCAAAAAAAATTTAATCCTTCATTCACTTTTCTGAGAACACAGAGTTACTGCTTTTCTAACACACCCTACTTCCCCTACAAATTACGCGATTGATGGCTGAATTCTTTCTGTGCCTCCTGGGCAGTATGTGACTCAACAAAGTCCCCACTCCCCCCACTGGTGAAAACATGCTGTTTAGCACCATGTTCAGCACATTCCACAGAAATAGAGAGGGGATTAAATAACCATTACCGTCTGTCTCTAAATGGGATTACTCAGTAATTATGCATAATGATAGTTCATTAACGTTGATTAATAAGGGTATTTATTGTTGTGCTTGTTGGGAACGGCTTGTTCTTCTTAGTAAACGCTCAGTTACCCTCAGACAAGCACAAGCTGTGTTTTTGCCAAACAAATGTACATTTTACCTACTGAGCAGATGGTCTGTATTTTAAATTTAGCAAGGACAGCCTGGTGGACCTTTGTGCTATAACTAACGTTAACGTTAAATTATGTAAAATTACTAAAACATCTAATTGAACACATAACTTCATGGATGGATGCTTGAATGCCAACTCTGTGTTTGCATTTTAGCTCATATACACATATTGATGGATGTAAAATCTATTTTTTCTTTCTTTTTTTAATCTGGGCAGTTTAAGGTTGTGGAAAACATATTCCCTGTTGTATGTTGGCCTCTGTTCACTATAGTTACACACATACAAAAATCACACAGTTACAGTACCCCCAAGCTACAGTCATTAGTTTGATGACGTTATATGTTTATTAAGTCATTTCCTGTATGTGTTTAATTTAACGGCCTACCAAAAATATATTCCAAATGAGGTGTCCTGTATCGAAGAGGGATTTGTATGATGTGGTTCAAATCAACCTGAGAGCATACGGCTGCAAAGAACATAGTGAACCAATTTGATTAATAATGTAAGTGACTTGAAAGAAAGTAGCAAGATTTAACCAACAAAAGAAACTTGAGCTTCCCAAGCAAATCCCCAGCAGACGTGGCATTCACCCAAGTGAGTTGTTTTCTCTTTTCCCCACCTGGTTATAATTTGGAAAAAATGAATTTCAAAAACCACACAGACATATTGGTTCGGTCAAACAATCAACTTTTTTTACTGTCTGTCAGTTTTATGACAAAGAATTCAAGTCACACAGGATACCTCTGTTGTCCCAGCCTTCATCAGACTGGATCATGTGTTTGATGGAAACATAGCTGCCAGAGTGTCTGGAGTGTGGCAGATGACACACTAGAGAGAGAGCAGGGTCTCCCTGCTCGTGTCATTAGTATAATATCACAGTCTGTTTCCTATCATTTAACACACCAGCATCTAGCTGTATGTTAGAACAGAGCACAGAGGGAACAGACATAGAGAGACAAGGCTCTGCACTACTCCACCTGTCACTGTTACTGATAAGTTGCTCAGTGTGATCCGTTTCAGTACAACAGAGCTTATAATTTTTCCTGTCTGACCCAGCCTGACTCACACTCAATCACAACTCCTGTTCCTGTGCTTGTCATTCATTCATTCACTTTCTCTGTCTCGGTCCCGATTCCCACACCCAATCTGTCAGGTGTAAATCCTCGGGTATGAAGTGCTGTCTGGATGTTTTGCCTGATGGATTGCTTTCTGGAACAGGAGTCAGCCTGCTGTTTGACTGACACACCAGAGTGTATAAAACAGGTTATGGCTAAGCAGCAGAGTGTTGGGAATTTTTATACAGATCTTTGAGATAGCTGGAATATGCTAAGGTCAGGGTTCTGGGCAGACACAACAGCTGTTCTTCTTGATTTCTGGGAACTCCTGTTCATCCTCCTGTCAATGTAGAGTTCAAGAAGTGAACAAGACCCGGATGCCCTTTCTTAAATATAGTGTAGGGCTGCACAGTGTGTTCTGTGTCAGAGGAGTGTGGGCAACTTGAATTGACGAGTCATAATCAAAGAAAAAGAAGATAGACAATAGTATTGATAAAAGCAATGGACTGCCACAAATCATGACATTTGAGACCAGCAATTATACATGTGTGCTTTTCTGAGATGTGTGATGTGACCCCTGTTGTTTGATCCTGTATTTGATGTGGTAGCATGGTGCTGGGGGATGCTGCTTTAATCATAACCCTGTGAAGAGAGATGAGACAGATGAAGCTGCTTGTGTTGTAGATCCCTCCTGGGTCCCAGATCAGGGAACAAAGCCGATGTTAGCAGATCTCAGAGGAGCTGTGTAAAGCTGAGACGCCTGCCAGGGCATACACAGCACTGATTGGAAGGAGGGGAAGGGTGGGTCTGCTTCCCGTAACACGTTTTGTCAGTGCCTTGGGGTGGCTGATGTTTGGTCCATCTGGAAACTCAGACATGCCCACAGGGTGTGTGTGAGTGTGTGAATGAGTAGTTATTGATGTGAGTCCATCATATCTGTGTATTGAAGTTAAAGTATTTCTCAGTAAGAGTGGTGGCCTTTGCTCCTTAGGTACATTTTCTTCTTTCAAAAGACACATTTCATAAAACTGTAGCAATGATTACTATTGCCTGGTCTATAATTTGAACCTTAAGTGGAATAAACACTCTTCCTCTCTAGACCCACAAACAGACCATCTGTATAAGATCAGTTTAGATTAGAGTTGCTTCATCCCTGAATTTCATCTAGGAATAATAAATAATAATAAAATGTCCCACATAGTAAATGAGTCAGAATTTATGTAGAAGACTTAGAAGTATATTAAGTAATCTTAATGCAAACTTTATACAAAAATGGTAAAAAGTTGTCACAAAACTGAAATGTACAGTATATCTACAGGCAACATAATTTTAAAACATGCTTTATGTATTTTAAACTATGTTTTAATGGGTTTTATGCTCTGTAGACATAAACCATGTTCCATCATTTGAAATAGGGCCATTTGCTGTAGTATTAGGAAATATCAACAATATAAAAAGATGATTCTGATATTATGTCCTGACTCACTTAATGACTAGTGTGTCGCTGATTGTGAAGTTTGCTGTAGTTTTGAGTGATTACAGTTGTTCTAGTTCTGGCTCATAATGTCAAAGCAACCTGATCTGTATTTTACCTCCTCTGCCAGGTGGTTCTGTGAAGGTCGTGAGCTGCACAACTCTCCTGACATACAGATTTGTAGGGATGGTGACCTGCACACACTGGTGATCGCCGAAGCCTTCGAGGACGATACAGGACGTTACACCTGCGTGGCCTCCAACAGTCTTGGAGCTGACAACACCTCTGCTGAGGTTTACATTGAAGGTCAGATATGTGCAACTTATACATCAGGAAATTGTTACAATAGTGCTATATTAGTGCTTAACACTACTGACCTCTACATTTCTATTAATATGGTCTTCGCAGTACAAATCAAGACTGTTTTCCAAGCACTTTGTATATATTATTGTTTGATACTGTGGTGCATTCACTGCTTGTTTATACTGTGTGCTCAATTGCAGGAGCTTCATCATCAGACTCAGAAGGAGAAGGAGCAGTTTCAAAATCCAGATCAGGAACCATGCCTCAGTACGTGTTTTTCAGAATGACCTGGTGTGACCTTGTGACCCAGTGAACCTTGAACGTCTGAACAGGTTAACTGAGCCCTGCAGCAGCTAATCAGGTCTGCTGACTGCTGCTGTTCAGCTAAGCCCTAAAAAGCCCTAAAGAGCCATAACCTTGACCAAGTACTCAGGCCACAATATGATTAATGAGAAAGTTAAAAAAAATCACCCAGCTGAGTTTGTCACCTGCTCTTTCTAAATATTAAAGTTTACTTCTTATCTGCCTTCAATCTCTTTTTCTTCTGCTTCATACGAAAAATTAGGTTGTGTGTCACTGTGTTTGGAAAAACCATAAACATTTCTAATATTTCTTTTTTATGTCATGTAATTATTTCATTTTTAAGGTTGTGCACTCTATCTAATGGTTCTTACTCTCTAAGTGCTTCCACTCAACATTTTGATCATCATCTTTTGTATAAATATGCCTCCATCTGGACAACTTCCTGCTTCTCTTTCTGTTTACACACTGAGGCCAAGCTCACTGATACTATCATAATTTGACTCAAGTATCATATTTTAACTAAAAGCAAAGAGATTTCAGAAATGCCTACTTTTTGATTGTGTGCTCATTTATATTTTTGTGTACTTTAGAGTTCAGAAGAAAACTACTTCAATGTCCCTGACAATACGATCATCATCACCCAAAATCACTGATGTCCTTCCTCATCGTTCCACTCTGGTTCAGTCCATGTCTCAGCCCCCACAGCGGGTAAACTACCTAAACCACATAGTAGAGTCACGCAGGCTCAATACATATGGTCAGAAATATATAAAAGTTTCTTTACAGTGACATGAGCAGGCTCATATTTGATTCTGGCATGTTCAGAAATTAGGTTTGTGTGTCTTCCAGATGCAGAGTCCAGTGTCATCACTCTATGCTGGAGAGGTGTCAGGACCTCCTGTATTCACAAAGGTAACACAATCTGCTACTATACATACACTACATGACCAAAACTAACCGATTGTTTACCATGTCATTTTTTGTGTTGTTCATTAATATGCTGATTTTAGCTGATTGAATTTAATCTTATTAAGCCTTAAATAATTAATTAATTAAACTATGATGTTGGACGATGAAACCTACCTATCAAACTACTGCATGAAGTTAAAAACACAGCATGGTTTAAAATATTGTACATACTACATAGCATTGAGATTTTTCCTAACTGGGCTAAGGGACTACAGACCCACATACATGCAGTTCATACTTACACGGAACCTGGCACACATACACTCACAATCCTTTCCTTCCCCATAATAACTGTATGCAGTGATGTGGCTTTCAGCAGTGGGGGTCAGATAAAACATCCACTTTGGTAAGAGCTGTTTCTCTAGCTCCAGAACACCCATTTCCAGCTTACACTCTTCAGCACTCCTCAAACAACTCCCACCTCCCTCCCTCTCAAACTGTGGGTCTTGTGATGGTGGGACTGAGACAGGCTGCGGCAGAGCTTCAGAGCTTTGGCCCTGCCAAACCCACAAGGGTCAGGTCTCTTTCACTCTCATTCAGCCAGCCAGGCCCTAAATCATTTTCCACTTCATTACAAAAAGATATTTGTTTTCCTTCAGGCCTCCCCCCTCCTCCATCTCCCCACCCAGCTCCTTTAAAAGCTGTTGCAGGGTTTAATCATGTCAATGAGAGGATGTTAACCTCCAGTGATGTAAGCGCCATGATGTCACTCATAAAACACACCCACACACATACATTGTCAGATCCATGATGTACATTCCACCTTTGGTCTTCCCAAAATATACGCATGTCAGAGACAGACAGTTAGAGAGATCAAGAGAGGTTCAAGCTCACAGTCACATGTATTTACACTGACACTGAGGGCCTCCTGTTGATGGATGCACTAGTCTCACTTTGGCCTGTTAGCTTGAAGAGTGGAGAACAACACAGTGATGAAAGTTGCCTCTCCATCAGCCATTGTATGGCTGTTTTCGTTTGTTCTGCACCACTCTTAACTATTATGTGACTGATGTGTAGATGATAATCATCATTCAGTAGAGTCCAGTCTTACATGATGGGACCACTGTTTTTCAAGCCAGTCTTAAAACAGCGGTCACAAGCCCATATTGTTTACTTCCTATAGACCTTTAAGTAGAAGTGATGGAGACCAACATGCACATTATTCAGATGTGTATCTAAATATATTATGAGGCTTCAGCACTCTGTGTTAATCAGATCCAGTGGATATTTTCCAAAGTATTTAGTGTAAAATTTCCCCTTTGTCTTTAACTTAAGTCTTGTTATTAAGTAGATCATCACATACTTTCAAAAGAAGAGAGAAAGAAACACAACGTGATCTAAAAAAATATAATTTGGAGTGATCATTTTTAATAAGATGTCAATAGTGGTGACTTGTATTTGACAACCTGTCAAAATAACTTTAACTTGAACTCTCAGTTCATCATTTTCCAAATATGTAAGTAAGACATTACTTAAACTTGAACCACAATATTTTGACAAAGTAAAGTAAAATTTGTCAGCATTAGGTGACAGATGTTTGGATCAGAAACAGATGATCATTTTAGGCCCAAGTTGAAACAAATGGACACCGCGAACAGTCAGATTCATGATGTGCGATGCCTCAAAATCATATAGCTCCAGTAAAATATCAGTGGGTGTCAGGTTATTGGAGGAAGTTTTCATTCCTACAAATTATTTGATCAGTGAAATTTTAAAGAATTACGTTAGCCAAATAGAAACTAACAAGTATTGGTTTACTCTTAAATGGACATTTAGGAATTTGGAATTAAGTTGGAAGATGGTCATTAAGTATAATAAATACTTCAAGCACCAGCCTAATGTCCTGTGGTGAAATAAAGAGACTGTTCAGAGGGGTTAGTATCCCCCCGGACTCTTAGTTCCTCAAATGGTGTTTCCTGACAGTGTGTCATCTTGAACCGTCCATTTGCTTCCATCTACATCCATCTGTCTCTTCTGAAGTAAATTTATCCTTTTCATTACCATATGCTTCTCATTTCTTTGTCATTTGTCACTTAATCACTTGTTTTTTTCATTTTCCCTGTCTTGCTCTCTCTAATTCTGTCTCTTATAATGTCCCCTTATTCTTCCCCAACTGTGCAGCTCTTGCAGGACGCCCAAGCAACTGAGGGCCAAGTGGTTGTTTTGGAGTGCAGGGTTCGTGGAAGCCCTCCTCTGCAGGTCAAATGGTACCGTCAAGGAGAGGAGATCCTGGACTCCCCTGATTTTCGTATTCTCCAGAAAAGTGAGATATCGTTCTCAGTAATCACAAACCTCACTATACCTTTATATTTTTGGCGCTAAATACACAGCTCACATATGACTGTAACAAAAATACCTCTGCTTTTCTTCTATTCATCCCTGCCTATAATTTGCTGTGAATCAGAGCCTCGATCTGCAGCTGAACCAGGTATGCCACCTCAATTCCTCCCAGGCTTCTCATAGTATAGTATGACATAATGCTGCTTTCATGTTCCCAAAAGGCAGCAGTTAAAATTAGTAATGTATTATTATCTTAGTCTAGAAACTCAAATTCAGCTCGATGGTTACATTATCAGTTGGAGCCTTTCACTTGCACTCATCAACACGTCTTCTACAGTCACACAGAGTCCCCGGAGTGTCTGAAAACACATAAACACACACAACATCACACACAGACAAACAATGACACACTAATGACACGCCAATGTATCCCAGACATTTCCCACCTATGTGAGTCAGGGGTCACCTCAGGTGTTACGTTGTGTGAATCACAGACATCCCTGAACATCTGTGCTTCAGTGTTTGTCTGTGTCTGTTCTTCAGGAATGTTTGCATCCATGCTTGTTTGTCTTTACTGCTCTCTGCATGTCTGGCTGCGAATAGTGACTCACAAACCTTCTGTACATAAAATATGATCATCAGTCTGCAATGAACATAACTCCTGTCTATCTAATATCTACTACTCTTCACTATGACCTACTTCAGAATCATATAAATGGTTAAATATGTTAAATATGCACTGAAATATGTTTTGATGGTGTATTTGTGTATTTTTAGAGGAGATCTGTACCTTGGTGATAGCTGAGGCCTTTCCAGAAGATGGAGGTTTGTTCTGCTGCACCGCCTCCAACCCATATGGTTCCATAAACAGCACAGCCCGACTCACTGTCACAGCAGGTGTGTTGAAGTGGAAAACTGATCACTAAATATATGATCCTAAATGTCTCCATTTCCAAACGTAACCTGGCAAATGAATGAAATTTGGCCATTGCACTGACCTCTGATAGATTACTAGTACAGGGTATAATCCATATGTTATTGTTACAACAAGATGACCATCTTGTGTCCTGTTTGTTGTTGTGAAGTTTGTATGGGAGCAACGTGTAAAGTGTGAGTGATCTCTGTGTGTATTCTCTCAGACAGAACCATGTATGTACAGTACCAGAAAAGCTGAATAAACAGGAATTGCATCAGTTTGACTCAACCCAGCTGCTGCTTTATAGCAGCTGTGTGTGTGTGTGTGTGTGTGTGTGTGTGTGTGTGTGTGTGTGTGTGTGTGTGTGTGTGTGTGTGTATGTGTGTAATCTTAATCTACTGAGGTATGTGGTGACCAAAAGAAAAACTAAACATTAAATTCCATTTTTTTGAATTTCTTTTTTTTCTCTGTGCAGCTGAGGACTCATCCAGTAATGGCATGTCTGGTGATAGCTCAGGGGTTGAAGAAGCTGCAGCAGCCTTCCCCCCTCCTCCCCCACCCACAGAGATCAGCCTCCTGGAGCTACCACCCAAGACGCTACCTCAGCCCAGCACTGAGGCTTTCCATATCAAGGAGGTGGAGATCTGGCCCAGTGTGTCAGCTCTGCCTCCAGTACAGATGAGCGAAGAGGTGGACGACAAAGGGAAAGAGTCTATACTGAATGGCCAATCTCCAAATCCACCGTCACCTCCAAGCCCACCTAAAGAGACCACACCACCACCCCCACCTCTACCTCTGCTGCAGTCTGAGCCTACAGCTGATGCTCCAATAACAGCCCAAGGTCAAGCTCAGGTGGCTCCAGACTCACCTCCAATCCCAGACAAGCTGTCTCCATCCCCTGTGAAGGACGGCCCTCCACTGCCGACCAAACCCAAACCAAAGTTGTAAGTACCTGTCATATGTGTGTCTGTGCCCCATGGACAGGCTAGTCACCAGTGGGGGCTGGTGAGAGGCAGACAGATGGGGAGGTCTGTCTGAGGTCTGGTGCAAATGATAGTCTTGTTCTCAGCTTTATGAAAGGGTTAAAGGGAAATCCCAGGCCATTGTAGAACACAAGCATTCCCCTGTCTGTATGTTGGTGTCAGTGTGGCATCATGTGTGCCAGGGCAAGTCTGCCAGCTGCTGTTTGTGGCTGTAAACAGATCTGTGTAGCTTTTGCTGGATGGCTCCTATTGTTTCTGCCTGACCTCGGACCGCATGCCCAGCCCAGGATGGAGCCATTGTTTTTTATTGTTTTTTTTTCTCAAAGCACCTTTCTGTGAGCTCCATAGGGATCAGATAGTGTGTCACTGTTATTAGACCACAGTGGGACACTGAATGCCTTTATATTCAGTGGTTCTATGATCTGAGCTATCTGCCATGAGCAAACATGTTGTGCATGGATTTTTATTACTATTTTTTTATATAGTATTTCTTTCTTCAAAAGCAAAAAATGATCATAGACCATAGACCATACACAAATAACTGAAGTGTTTATTGGTTCATTTCCTCATTTCCTCACTGGAGATGGCAGCTTTGATTGGTCAGTCCTTACATCTATAACAATGAGGTCAAAATTTCTGTAGTAGCACAGATTCAGACTCTTTAGTCTTCCCCTCTTAGGTTATTTTTTAGATAGAGTATATGTTTAAATAAGTATATGTTTAAATAAATGTTATAATTTGTTAATTGTGTACTTCCACAACTGCAAATATATAGAAGGGGGAAGAACATTACAGGTAACCTGAGTGCCCTTACATTTGGTCTTTATTAATTACGCTATAACAAATATGTGCTTGATTTTAAAGCTACAACAAAGGGGGAAATGATTAATGTGCTGAGTACAAAAGCCTTAAGTACAAGAGACCATATGTTTCATTTCTGGCCTACATTTGGAGTTGTCCAAATAGTAGGGAAACAGTGCATAGCTGCTCTTGCAGAGTTTTCCACAATAACAACCTGAATACACTACTAAAAACAATCAGCTCCCAACTGTGAAGCAATTAGACAGCGTAAGCCAACTCTCTCTTGCCCTGTCCCCTTTAAAATCTATAATTACACAGTAAAAACAGCAGTCCTGCCATTAACCAAAGGTCACATTGCTGCCAGACTGCGCTCTGTTTCCTCATGTAACATGTAGGAACAGAAGGTGACCACTCTCAACCTAAAGCCCCCGAGCTTATCATTGAGTTCATCGTATCCTGTTTGTCAGTCGGCACATCCCGTACAGACTCATTTGTTGTTTCTTGTCTGTGAGCCACATGCTGCTGTAAAACATCAACAGAGCACAGAAAAGACAGAAGCCTTTGAAAAATAATCCCAGTTTACAATGTTAATGACTTTTTTGTACATTTTATCAGTGTACTTTTTAATAAGCACAGGAATGATCTAACAAACTATTTTGTTGAATTGCTATAAATTCAATAGACAGAGTGGAAACTATAACCCCAATGTCTTGTACTTTTAGAGCAATGCAATATCATAAAACAGCCTCATTCTTTACTGCATTTAGACAGTGGACAAAGACAGAAGGAATTTTATTATTTGAGTAACACAGATGAGGGTTTAGACATAAAGACCAAAAATGTGTTTGCAAAGTGTATGATAAGGTCCCATACACAAATATCCCCAAAACAATTCAGGATCTTTTACCCATTATTATTTACGTATGTGTAGCTGCATCCAAATAAATCACAGTTTTTTCTAGAGATGTTCATGTTAACAAATCTGAAATAAATATTCCTAAATCACTGGAGAAACTCACTGTGTAAGAGATGCCTTTTACTTCAATAACACTGAGCTGATGAGGTGGAGGAAGTTGCTGTGTGACTTGGCAGGCAGCAGAGACTGTAGGAGACTGGAGCTGTGAAAACAGAGCTGATGTTTTTTTCTCTGCAGAGGGAACAGAGAGAGCAGGGTCGGGTGGCGTTTGGGTTTGTTGCCTGGTGTAGATGCCAGACGTCAAGAATCGAAGGAAATTCTCAGAGGAGCGGCTTATATAGGCTGGTTGGATCTGAACCAGGGTTTCAGGTTTAGAAAGAAACACAGCATAGGATCAACTGATAGATTGGTAGACTGGAATTTCACATAACTTTCAAAGTGATTCTACACATAGAAACAAATGACGTGCTTTATTTAGGGGGTTTGATGGGTGTGTTTTCAGGCTGCTGATGACAGCAGGATAAAATTAAGTGACAGCATGTGCAGCCAGTGTTTTGGATTTGAGGACGTAGCATTGCTAAAAGGTTTAACTAAAAAGATCTATTGGGTGAAGCGAATGTGTTGTGTAACTAACAGTTCTATTGGCATTGGCACCAGATTTTGGTTTGGAAGATAACTGGGTTTCCTGTCTAAATAAGGATCTGACAGGATTTAGGACTACTAGCGATTAATCACCCGATAAGATGATACTTTGACACAAGCCATAATTTACCTGGATGAAGCGTTGCATCTCAACATGAGGTCATCACCATGCTGGCCAGAGTTATGGCCTCTTCTGATACAGGAGAAAAAACTCTCCTGTGTTCAGGGCTCTCCGGGGTTTAACTGTAGACATGTGACCATCTGTAAGGTTATATCATGATCAAATAACATCTGTGTTCATGTGTGTGTATGTGTATGTAGTTGAGTGACTGGGAATTCATGCACAACCATGCACGTTTGCTGATGAGTGTGTGTCGACAGATGAGGTGTCAGAGCAGTTTTCCTATATCGGTAAAGGTTTGTGTTTGTTGTGTGAGACATCTCACAAGGACATTTGGTGTTTCACGCATTAATTCTGACATTATGACAAATACTACTGTTACAGAACGACAAAACATGCATGTGATCACTTTTTTACTTTTTTAATGTCCACATTTTTTAATGGTGGATATCTTGTTCAAATAGTGTCTTTCTGTATGTTACTAAATCACTTATACTATGCCTTCAGAGTGTTGATAGAGTAAAACATTAAGGTTTGATTTTGAACAACCATTTAAAGATGCCACTTATGTCAATTTAAAAAATAAGGCTAGAAAACAAAGGAGGAGACTCTGAAAGGTGCAGTGTGAATGTGCACATCAAAGGTGTGACCACCATGATATTGACCGTGATAATAGGGGCAAAGTATTATATTATAGGTTGGGATAATGTCTGGGTGGGCGTCACACACCAAGCACAAGTAGCAGAGGCAACAATTATCTTTGAACCACCTTTGAACCACTGCCTAATCTCTCTTTCATAAAACCAGAAATCAACTTTGACAGACAAAATTGTTCTCTTGCACGGATTTCATTCCACAAAGTGTTTTTTTGTATGAGCTGAACATGTCTGTGGATCTTTTTCAGTGCATGTTAATTTTTAGCCAGTATGCTAAGATTACAGATGAAGAAAAGCAGGCACCCATCAGCACTTAGCAGGACCTCAGTTTGGCCTTTTCTCACTATATTGATTTCATATATTTTCAAAGAATTATTCCGAAGAGGTTTCATGTTTTTCGCTTGTTGGACAGGTGCTCTAATAGCAACTGACTGACTAACCGGGAAGTAACTGCTCTTCAGTTTAAAGAGCAATGAACTGACATATTAATGCATCTAAAGCAGATGTGAAGGAGAAAGACATTTTCACTTTCTAAGCATCGGATCAGAGACATGACCCCATACACTCTCAAGAGTTGACTGTTACTGCTAAACACACTGACACTTCATGTATTGATGACTATCCTAATATAATGAATTCCACTGCTTGCAGTCATTAATTTGGACAACAACATTTTGCTAAATACTGACATGATTTGATCATGTTAGTACAACAGAATTTTACTAGAAATCCGCCTTCACTACTGTAACACAAACAAGTGGGCTGCAACGGGAGGTTACAGCAAATGTGTGTGTGTGTGTGTGTGTGTGTGTGTGTGTGTGTGTGTGTGTGTGTGTGTGTGTGTGTGTGTGTGTGTGTGTG
>OMLM01010564.1:69765-89960 GCA_900302695.1 Helostoma temminkii
GATCCATAATTGTCAACTTCATCTTCAAAGAGATGTAGACTGGCAGCACTGACTGCAGCAGGTTCTCCTGCAAACACACACATAAGTTATGTAACTACAATTAAGGTGAGGCAGGAAATTAAACACATTTGACTGCTGCACTCAGTGAACAGTGACAAATGGTAAAACCCTCAAAGAAACTGGGAGCAGCATGAACACGCGCACACACACACACACACACACACACACACACACACACACACACACACACACACACACACACACACACACACAACCTAGCCTTGTTTTAAGATTATAATCCCACTTTTTCTGTTTTAGATCCTCAGCCTTTTAAAGAGAACAGGCGCGGCCTTAGTTCCCCTCATGTTGTTGTTTACAGAAGGAAACCCCTCATTACAGGCCATGTACACTCAACAACTTCCTGTCTCCCCCTCACACACTTCCTGTTTTCAGCTGGCCAATTCTCATAAAGCGGCTCCGTCTCTTCTGCCGGCTGCAGAGCTAACAAGCTGGGCGGCAGATAAACCTGCGGGTGGCTTTCAGGATGCGAAGTGGAACAGTGGATGAGTTTCTCACGCATCCTGGGTTGTTATTGTTCAGGAGGCACAAACAAGTAAACACTGCTATTTAAGATGTTGAGGTCTCCATTTATTAAAGCAAGATGCTGCTGGTAAAACCCCACGGTGTCTGGCACGTCTCAGCGTTTAGCTCGGTCTGGACTGATACATGACAAGGCTGTAAAACACACTTTCAATTAAGTTACTGTCAAGCTGTTCCTGTTTATTGAGCTTTTCCATGTACCAACCAAAGAGACAAACTTTCTCCACAACTGATTCCTCTTTTTCTATTCCACCCTTCTTTTTTAACTTCCCCACCAAAGAATTTACAGACAGGATCCAGCCCAAGGAAAGTATTTCAGAATAAAAATGGGAAGACTTAACTGCTTTGCCTATTTATACTTTCAAAACTCTGGTCAACAAAAGAGAGGCAATGAGAGACAGAGACTAAGAGTAATTCTGCGTTACAGTTGGAATGACAGACAGAGGAGCTGGAGCGTTTTCTTTCAGGCGCTCTGTGGGCCAGTTGGCCCCGACCAGAACAGCAAAACACAGAGCCGTTGGCATGGCGACAAAGGAACACTTCCCTCCTAATTCAGCCCTGCTTCACCGCACAGACAAAGAATAAAAGAGAGTGTGATGAAGGCCTGATGAAGGTCTGCACTGCTTCTCAAACCATGTGTAGCTACATTATAACGATTTCCACAAGGGCCAGGTTAGCTTATGGCTTGTTCTGTTTTCCAGTGCAGATCTAGGAAGAATGGCTCGGGTGAAAAGGCAGGACATAGTGTGCGTAGAGCGGCCTTGTCCAGCACTTTGTGGCTACAGTGGTCTGGATGGTAAAAGCTGGAGGCTGCTCTTCTGCAGGGTCACAGAGTCTGGATGAACTCCCCCATCCTTTGCTTGATTTAAATCATGAAGTGGCCCATATAAATGTTGTGCAGCTGCAAATAACACAAGCTGACCTTTTCATGTACTGTCAAACAAGAAGCACATCAAATCTAATCTGACACAATTAGAGCTCTATTTCACTGAATGCTCTTTAGAAGAAAGTCAAATGTCTGAATTTGAATGCAAATTGATGACTGCATGACTGATATTAGAGACAATATTTTATGAAATAGCATAAAAGTAACATTTTCACAGCAGCTTGGCTTTGTAATGAGTGAAGGGAATTGTTTGGCAGTAGTTGCTTTGCAGTATATAGTAAGAAAAGACCTTTTAAGGCAAAGTGATGATGTGAGTTACTACTGGATAACATCCTCTCTGCCTCCTGTTCGTACATAGAATCATAATTAGAGAAAGGAGATGAAGACAAAGCTTCTACAACTAGCTTCTAAAATAACATTCTCTGTGTAGGTCAGTGTGAGAAATGTGTTTGATGTCCCTCATACTAAAGCAGCACTGTGAGAGAGATGAGGCTGCAAGGAAATGAAGTGTGTTTCCTCTCTGCTGGAGCGGACGGGCAGGGTGCTTCTGCCTGATGCTCTGAGAACACAGCCAAAAAAGGAATCAAACCTCTGCAGAGCGCTGCGAGCCTCACAAGCTGCCAAACTATTCCTGTAAAAGCACTCTTTTAGTAGAGGCCTGAGCAGGAGACATGTAGGGGGAATGTAAAGAAACACAGAATTGATCATACGCCTTGTGGTCAGTGAATCCTGAAAGGAGAGCACCAGGTTGTGACAAGCTGGAATGATCACAACGGATGCTTTTGAATTAATGACTATTTATACGGGCATGAGAAGTGGACTCTGGAAGGGAGCATATGACCAAAATAACTGGCTAGGGCAGACCAATCAGTCATGTTGCTATTGGATTGTGTGGTGTATTTGTTACACTGGGCTTCAACTGTCAGCTCTGTTAAATATTCACCGATGTTGTTTGTAAATGTATACGGGGGGAAGAGTTTTCCTCTACATTGTCTAAGATGAAAAATAGCTGAAAGACTCCACTGATTATTCGACATCTGGAAAAGATTAGGGCATGTGAAATTGTTGGACTCCTTACAACGCACACTGCTGGGATGTACAGTATATTCTGAGCAGGCTGCTTATAAAGAACTCATAGCTGTACTCTGGTTTATAACGCCAGCCTTTCCTAAAGACACATGTCCTCCCCTGATTCACAAGGAGAACTTCAGAGAATTCCCATTTTCCTGAGCTTTTGAGAGGTAATTGTTTTTAAAACCCTCCTGTTGCACGTAAAGTTTATTTCAGCTGTGCTGCAAGAAAAGAGAAACTCTAAGATTTGGAGCTGATGACACCACAAAATTACTAACCTCCCTCTCCCCCACAATGACTTGACAACAGTGTGAATCAACCAAGCTGGGGGAGTGACTGGACTGGGCAACCACACCTCTGTGAAAAAACACAATACTTCATCATCAGGATCCCATCCCTGGCACAACATTGCGTTTGCATTTTTCTTTCAACACGGTCCCATTCAAATACCCACAGCCACACCTCAGCTTTCCTATTTCACACAGGGGTTTCCTAACACAGAAAAATATCACATCTGGTCTCTGTCCCAGTACCAGACCAGTGTACAGTCCATCTGGGTATTAAGCAGTAGAAGAGAAGTTTTCCTCACAGTTATGTCCCGATGCCTTTACTATACTTGATGTGTTGTCAACAAGCTGGCTTTTTAACGAGTCTTTGTTTAAAGGCAAGAGGGTGATAACGTATCAGTTAGTGCTGCTGGTGCAGTGGTTTCCTTCCTAGAACACACACTAACACACACACACTAAGTTGTGCATATACCAGTACTTAGGCTGAACACCAGTTGCCTTCAGAGGAAACTGGTGAAACCGTTTATTCAGTTCAGCTCCTGTTGAAAACTGATTGATGTCCGTGTGTTGATGTCACCACCTGAATGCTTTTTTGGCTTTAATAATGCACATGCGCTTTGATTGCCATTTTAACTCTCCATCTATTCTGCTTAGATCTGATCTAACATTTCTGACAGTTTGTGTTCTGACTAGGGTTGGACAAAGACCACAGTGTCATGAATAAAATGAAAACAGCCACATGCTGTTACAAGTCCTTTACCTATCCCCCATAGAAGATGAATAGTCCTTTAGAAAACAAAGGATGCCTTTAGTTTCTGATAACTGTCACTGATGACGGTGCTTTTTCTTTGTAGGAACCCATCCCAGCTGAAGCAGCTGCAGGAGCAGATTCTATTGGAGCAGCAGGAAGCAGTGAACTGGCAACAGCAGCAGGAGGAGCAGCAAGGCCAGGAAGTCCTGCCTCCACCTGAGCATCCACCTCAGGAAGCGCCTCCACCTGCTCCACCATCTCCACCTCTCCCTCCTCCTCCCTCCTTCCAGGAGTTGGAGAGCAGCGTAGCCATGCAGGCCAGCACCTTCAACTACGCCCGGCCCAAGCAGTTCATTGCTGCTCAGAGCCCAGGGGGGGCAGGCTACATCACCCAGTCCTCTGGCTCCTCTGGGTCCAACCTGTCCTCACCCTTGTCTCCTCCCACCTCACACAAGGCCTTCAGCAAGGTCACCATGCCCCCCTTTACCAAGGCTCCCAGCTTGGACTCTCCGAGCTCTCCGTCCTTCCCACCTCCACCGCCGCCCTTCCTTAGCTCCAGTAACTTGTCCTCTCCATCAGGTCCTCCCCTGGACTTCCCTCCTCCACCTCCACCTCCTCCTCCACCCATTCCCATGTCTCCAGCCCACTCAGATATGTCCTCGCCATTCTCTTCTGTCCCTCCGTCTCCAGCATCCAGTTTCCTGTCCTCTGTGTTGCCCTCCACACCTTCCACACCCAGCAGCCCTACAGTCAACGCCCTGGGCCTTCCTAAAGGCAACGGAACTGTGTAAGAATCACTTTACATGTGCTGTTAAACACTGAACTTTATTTAAATTATCGACCAAGTTATGTAACACTTTCTGTGCTCTTTATACAAAGTGTGTCTCTTAGGCGAGTAGCTTAAACTGCCAGCAACTGGAAGCAGGAGGCTGTATGTCTGCTGCTAGATGGAAAATGACATGTTTACATTTTTATACAGCATGTTTAGAGAAAAACTCTAACAAAAGAACCCCTTTAAACACACACAAACCCACACACAGACGCAAAAATGTTCTTGAAGCAAGTGCCCCAGTCCCCATATATAGCAACACAATATATACAAGGATCTCAGAGTGAAAGGCGAGTCAAAATCAAATAAACAATCACATGTCAGTACCATAGTTTGCATATATGTTAGTTTCTGGCTGTTGAGACGGATCACTTCAAAGTCCAGTGTCCAGCTGACGTGAAGTGCAGGGTTGCTGGTTTTTGACTCTTGGCTCTATTGCGTTAGCTGATAAAATGTGTTGTTGTGTAGATAAGCCTCCCCTGATGGCAGCCCTGCAGAGTGAAAATTGTTTATTTTTTCCTCTGACAAGGACATTCCGCCTTTAACTCTTTGCCAGTAATTTTTCAACAGCCCCTCACTCCCTCCTGCACTCCCCCTCTCACCCTGGCATTCCTGCTGCAGTTGTGAGAGATAAGGAGACACACTGTGGAATGCTATAGCTGGACATGTCCAGATAAGGGTGGATATGAGAGAGCTAGAGAGGGAGCCACAGAGTTACAGAGAAAAGAGGAACTGAGATAATGTGTGTGTGTCACAGAGCAGAGTGCCATGACTTAAATTTTGACGAATGTTAAGGGTTTGACCTTCTTTCAGCAAAGCATTCCCAAGGAAGTCCTCGGTCACCAAGACGCCTCGCATCGCCTCTGACTCGGACATCCAGGGGTCCAAAGATGCCGTCATCCAGGATTTGGAGAGAAAACTGCGCTTCAAAGAGGAGCGCATAAGCAATGGTCAACAGGTTTGTGTGTGTTTGTGTGTTCGTGTCTGGTGTTATTTAGTTACCGAAACAAGTGCATTTTTGCAGATGATTAGAGAATGAGTGAGTTCAGTAACACATCATCAGCACAGATTAACAAGTCATTCAGCTATTCATTAAACGATTTTACAACCTATAGATGTGTATTTACATAAGGCTCAAATAGATTCTTCTGTGCAGACATGATGACATCCAGAATTAACACAAGGCTTAAATACAGTATCCAACTGACGGTGTGTAAAAGTGTGTGTTCTGCAACTGACACACTAACCCGCGCTGAACTCGATTAATCCCTGCTTCCAGAGGTTAACCTATGAGGAGAAGATGGCTCGTAGGCTGCTGGGTGCTGACAACGCTGCCACAGTCTTAAACACACAGGACACAGAGGAGGAGCCAGTCACACAGGTACAGTGGCTTTTTATGTGAATCCAGGGGACACACACATATCACACACACATATACACACACACCTGGATTCATACAGGCATGGGAATGTATGACCAATAAGATCACACCAGCGCTATAAACGTTATAAACTACTTGCGTTGCATGAATACAGCACAAGCACTTTTCTGTTTCTGTTTTGTCCACTGATGCTCTGCTGGTGTCATTCCTATCTCATGATCACTGGCTTTCCTTTATATTCCTTTGAATTTGAGCGCTCTCTGCCTCCCCCCAACTCACCCGCCTCCCCCACCACCCCATGTCCCTGTAAACACTGCTGAAGAACAGGGTATAAACACTGCAAAGTCCTCTGGAACCCTCCATAAAAAGCTCTGTTTATTCAAACTGGTGGAAACCAGTGTTGCTGTGAACATGCCAGAGAGTAACACTGTTTGGAGGCTCATGACTGTGAACCACAAACAAATTGTGCAGCCTTTTCAGGGCTCATTTCCACCTGCAGAAGGACATTTGCAATTAGTTTTCTAAATTTGTCTTGTAATGTAGCTGTTCCATCACTGCACTGTATGAAAATGGAAAATGCACAAAGATGTGACAGGAGAATGGCATCTTCCTTCAACAGAGCATGTGCTTATTAGATAGGTGAATTCACAGTGTGGATATAATGAACATCACCAGTCTTTCCATTTCAGTTTATTGTTGGCATGAGAGCTAATCTGATTGGTTACATATGGCCGTACAGCACTGCATGGCTCTGAATGCATCATTGCCAGTACCATGAGACAAGGTGTGTACTGGCGTTTTGATACTGCGTCTAACATGTGCTTGAGAATTTCCTGTTATTAGAGCAAGTAACATGAAACAAACACAAAACAAAAACGCATATTAAACTGTGTTTCACAGTGGCAGCACAACACACAGACAAAACCTTTCTTTTCTCTCGACAGGAAGACAAGTCACCTGATAACGAATTTTTCCCTCAAAAGGTTATTCAAACCTTTGTATCTTTCTGTCACCTTCTGGCTTTTTATTCACTTAGTGTTAAATGGTACACTCCCTGTGTTGAGCTGCGCACACCAAGTCACACAATGGTTTATTTTATATGTACTATGTGTTGTTTTAATCTACACGTGATAAGACACTGATAGAGCATGGTTAAAAACTGCAACCTGCAACTTTGTTCTTCAATCTCAGTCGTCTCAATTGATTCAAATAATGAAGCATGTTCAAGCTTGATTATAACACAAACATCTATGAGTACGACTGATTGCTCTGGTTTTACAGACTGCACGGTTGTCACGCAATGCATGCTGCAGTCTTACCCTGTATGTGCTGTATTTGACATTAAGGTAGCAATTAGGTTATATTTTAACTCTCTTTTTTTGAGAAGTGAACACAGTATTACTCAGATTTTAGCCAGAACATGCTGTAGCAGCTGCCTCAGTATTATTACAGGATAATACCTCAGCAGATCAGGATGAGCCACTTCTGTGGTTGCTGTCGTTCTAAGCAGCAGCTTGAGCTAAAGAGGATGAATGCAACCTCTGCAGCTGTGCTCGAAGCCTGTCATTATCTGAGTGATGTGTCATCGGACTGTGCTGCTCTGCAGATGTTCTCTCTGCCAGAGCAAAGCAACAGTGATGAAAGATTGATGGAGATGGTGGGAAGGAGGAGTGGCTCCTCTGAGCAGAGAGAATTAAGAAATCAGGAGAAAGTTTACTGGTTTGGGTGACAATGAAGACAGGTTAATGAGCGTGTAAAACACTGGAATAGGCCAAAGTGGCATTTATTGACACATATTGCATGATTTAAAATATGCTTGCCTTCGTTACATGTGAACACAAACCGCATCCATTATTTCTCAGACTCAGGCTGTCTCGTGCTGTCTCTAATATTTTCCTTGTTATCTTTCTGTGTCTGACGTGCAGGAATACAAAGTGTCCAGCTTCGAGCAGCGCCTGATCAGTGAGATCGAGTTCCGTCTGGAGCGTTCTCCAGTGGAGGAGTCAGACGATGACGTGCAGCACGACGAAGACTCTGCTGGCCAGGGGGTGGCACCGTCCTTCAACCAAAAGCTCAAACATTACAAAGTGTTTGAGGGCATGCCAGTCACCTTCTCCTGCAAGGTCAATGGAGACCCCAAACCAAAGGTGGGATCTTCCACGTTACCGAAGGGATGTTATCACCTGCATGATTAAACGTAGCGAGTGATCATTGTCGTTAGATAAACATTATGTAACGTTGACACAGTTACTGATGTGTGATGTTGATGATGGAGTGTGTAGATAATATCCATATCCTCTCTGCTGTGATAAGGGGAGGCCCTTTGCAAGAACACACACTGGCCTGGGCTCCCTGGCTGCCTATGTCTGCATTAATGACGTGGTGACGACAGGCCTCAAACTGATGAAATGAAGGGAAAAAAAACAGACAGATAATTATCACAAGGGGATATAAGTTTGCATTAAAACTGTTTAAAGTTGAGGTCATATTTTTCTTTGTAAGAAAAAGTGTTACCTTCTGTCACCAATCTGTCATTAATATATTAATATGAAGTTCAAAACCTTAACTTGTGCGATGGTTTTTCTTTTCCTGTGCCACAGGTCTACTGGTTTAAAGATGGCAAGCAGATCTCCAAGAGGAGCGAGCACTACAGGATCAGCCGTGACCCTGATGGAACCTGCTCCTTGCACACTGCTGCAGCCTCACTGGATGATGACGGCAACTACACCATCATGGCAGGCAACCCTATGGTGAGCAGGCGGGCACTGAGCTCTGGAAAAACAAGCTAACGTAAAATATTTAAAAAAGGCGTGCACCTTCATAATAAAAATACCATGCACACATGGCTGTTTGGCTGCCTGTCGGACATGACAGCGCTCATTAGCGAGGGAATAACGTTCATTAAGATAATGGTCTCCAGCCTGAAGAGGAAGAGGGCGTTGAGACAGGAAATCACTAAAACCCTCATGACGGTCAAAAGTTCATGTTCAACATTTCTAACAGTATGTTCCAGCTCCAACACTCACATTTTATTTCCTCCTCCCAGTTTGACTGCTGCTTGTGTTGTGGTAGAGTGTCAACACCTCATAAGCTCCTTCTCTCTGTGTGACTCTTTTTTCCTCACAGGGCAGAGTGAGCTGCACCGGCAGGATGATGGTCCAGGCGGTGAACCAGCGAGGCCGTAGCCAACGCTCGACGCCTGGTCACATGCGCAGGTGATGCTTAACTGACAGAGGAGGGGAGGGAGGGCACAAACAACATCTCTTGGTATTTCATTCACAAGCTTCAACCACTGGCTGGCACATGTGCTGCAGGCTGTTCACCATCTGCATGGCTCCTGTGCTCGCTTTCAAAGTGTGTTATTCCCATGTAAAATGTTCCAAGAAGTGGCTATTTACACAAATGTTTGCTTTGTGCTGAATCACACTTTGTTCTTTGTTGAGCTGTCTCTTCATTAAGAAAAAGCTGCATTAATGTGAGGCAACACCTGTTTGCTTTATTACTCTTATATATACACTTCTCATTCACCCAAGCCCAGATTACTGAAGAATTAGCAGATCACCCCTCAAAAAAAACACCTGTAATCTGTTATCTAGATGAACACTCCCTGATTACATAAGCACTCACAGTTGTTTTGAGTGTGATCAAGATGACAGCGTCTCCGACTTTCTTTATTTCCCTCCCTGGGTGCAGACAGGGAAGTTATGTCATTATTGTTAGGACAGGAACACCTATGGGTCCTGACCTGCTGTACAGGCCTCATAGATCTAGAAAGAACAAGAATGCCAGAGGAGAAAATAAGAGAAAACAAGATCCTGAACTTTTAGATTAGGGTATGTGTGAGCATAATTGTGGACACATTTGGAGAGACTTTGTTTTTAAATTAACTACACTGTTTGATACATACATCACTTAGAAAATGAGCTTCCCTAAAAAGCATTGAGATTCATGCTGAAAAGCATCAAGTTTTAGATTCCACATATAAAACCTGAAGGGCACTGCGCAAGTGAAATATACATAAATGCAAATTCCTTAATATTTGTAGTTTTTATTGTGTATAGAATAAAAAATAGTTTTTATAAAAGAATTCTTCATCCTAAATTCTGTGCATTTCCTTCTGTCTATCAGGCCCAGGTCCAGGTCCAGAGACAGCGGTGATGAGAATGATAACATCCAAGAGCGTCATTTCCGACCTCACTTCCTGCAGGCGCCCGGTGACCTCATCGTCCAGGAGGGACGACTGTGCCGGATGGACTGCAAGGTGAACACACACCTCTTTACTCAGTGTGATAAGAGAGAAGATAAAAGCAGGTCAACATGTCCCGTGGTTGCTACGTCCAAACAATAGCCATATAGAGTAAAGCACATCATTTCTTAATTTGTGGGATGGGAAAATATAAAACATGTGTTCTCTTTAAAGAGGTCAACTTTGAGAAAGTGCTGTTTAGTAAGGACAGTTTTAAAACTTAAAAAAAGACAAATTATACACTGCTTTTGGACCTTCTATGGTATGTCAAGCTATAAACTTTAATGCGAAGACTATCTTTTTGTATGTGACTGCGGGTTCAAGGCCCTTTTTTGTGGACAAATTGTGGCGGAATCTGCCAGTTTTATTTTAACCCTTAGACTGATTACTTACAGAAAGTTTAGTCTAATATAAAAACAGTGTAAATGGTGAGAGAGGTCACCTGACAACCAGATCCTCCTTTAACTGAACATCCTGTGCTTATATCCTATAGGTGAGCACGTTTTTAATCAAGGAGCAAAAGAAAGATGTTTTAAAATAACTGCGACTGGACGAGAAAAAAGGGAAACATGCCCACACTAAAGTGAATATGTTAATCATAGTAATAAAGAAAGCCATTTCTGATCTGCCCTTTAATTCAGCGTCTGTATTGCTCTCAGGGAGGCTCCATCTCAGTGCTTCCAAAGAAACATTTTCCTTTCTGTGCATTCCAGCTTCTTTAGGGGATATGAAAACTAGCAGAGACAAGATGTTTCATCACGTCCTTGTGTTATGAATAGCTCACAGTAGACGGGCAGAACACAGAGGTGTCACTTTTCAGGGATTAAGTGGAATCAGGTTTTCTACAATTATTTTCCGTCTACACCACTCCCACCGCTTCCCGTTCCCATTTTCTCCCTCCATCCGTTCCATCTTCACCTCGCCTTGCTGCCGACTGTCCTTTTATCTATGTTTGAAATAAACTCAATTCCTTCCAACAGTATCTGTTCTGATCCCTTAATGTCAGGAATAATTATAGCAAATATTTATTTCCAGATCATTAGTGGTTCTCCAAACTTCCCATGCTCAAAATGCCATGACTAAAAATGTAATGGGTCACTTCCAGCAATACTTATCACTTCATGCCCTCCTCCTTTGTGCTATCTGTAAATACTGTTTTTCAATTGCCCATTGTAAGACAGAGTACATACGCATAAAGAGGAGCAGTATTTTCAGGTAGGCAGGGTGGAACAGGTGTTGGGTTTCTCTACAAAGACAGATGGGGCTTTTGGCAGCACTATAAGTTCCCATGACAAAGCGTGCAGGCTCCTCCAGACAAACACAACACAGACAGATTAACCAAACACTGCTGTTTTTGTATTCCACAATAAACACATACTGCCCTCACAGAACACATGCAGCTAATATACTTATTTTGTCCAACAAAAACAAGCACTGACTGCACAAACTCGAAGCATCCTTCACTCTACAGTCTGAAGAAGTCCTGACGCATTCAGTGAATTCTTCTGTTTGTGACCTGTAGGTGAGCGGCTTGCCCACTCCTGACCTCATCTGGCAGCTGAACGGACAGACCATCCGGCCCGACTCTGCTCATAAGATGCTGGTGAGGGAAAACGGTGTGCATTCATTGGTCATCGAGCCCGTGACAAGCCGTGATGCAGGCGTCTACACTTGCATCGCCAGCAACAGAGCCGGGCAGAACTCCTTTAACCTGGAACTTATTGTTGCAGGTAAACAGAAACATTTACTTGGACAGTTTATTATTCTTTTTTAATCATGTTAACATGATTTGTACCCATCTCACTAACTCACTCTTCCCACAGCCAAAGAGATGCACAAGGCCCCTTCGTTCGCCGAGAAGCTTCAGAACACAAGCGTAGCAGAGGGTCATCCCGTGAGACTGGAGTGTCGCGTCACGGGGGTTCCCTACCCACAAATCTTCTGGAAAAGAGAGAACGAGTCTTTCACTCACAACACAGACAGAATCAGGTGAAATAAAACATAAAAACTAGCACAAAAAGTAGTACTTTTAATACTCCTTGATCCTTTCTCCAGCCTACATTTGTACCAAGTGGAAGGAGGTATTCAAAAAGTCTCTTAATTTGTCATGTTTTTCCCAGCATGCACCAGGACAACTGTGGCTATTTGTGTATGATCATCCAGCCAGCCCTGAAAGAGGACGCTGGCTGGTACACAGTGTCAGCAAAGAATGAAGCTGGCATCGTATCCAGCACTGCACGCCTCGATGTCCACAGTAAGTTCAGACTCTGATACGCACACTGCTTGTTAAATTAAGTGCTTTTTACTTTACTTTACTTTATTTCTACTTATAATCTTTCTCTGCTCTGCCCTTAGCTCAGTGGCAGCAACCTAATCTTCCCAAGCCCAAGAAGGTGCGTCCCTCCACCAGCCGCTACGCTGCTCTGACAGAGAGAGGGCTGGATGTGAAGGCAGCCTTCTTCCCCGACTCCAGCCCGCTACCACCCGGTGGCCTGGTGGAAAGCGATGACCTGTAGAGACGACAGGGAGGCTCAAGAATTACGTCAGCCTGAAAGATGTTCTTGCTTCCATCACTCCAGACAAATACTTAATGATGGCTAAGAGGGGCAGAATACAACCTCATCCACCATCGCTGAACTGCAAATACACTAAACTAAAGGGCTGGTGGACAGAGTGAGATGCTGCAGCCGTGGTTTTTCTTATGTTTTTATAGTACAACACAACACATTATATTACAGAATTAAACAAGTTGGTACACGAAGCTTCATTTACCAACTGGACCCTGGAAGTGCCTCTAATTTCTGTGAAGATAAAAACCAGTTTAAAAATGCAATGAAACATAGAATTACTATGCATGTTCAAGTGGTGCCATTTACAATACTCAGTATTGTAGTAATACTGTTTCCATAAGTAGGACTGCACCAGGTACATGTAGTGGAGAAAGAAAACCTCTGACGAAGGAGATGACAGACTTTTATTATGTGGGCTTGTGTAGCACAGTGCTGATATCTACAGTAACCACATGTAGTTAGAGTATTATACAGCGTCAGGTCATAGACTAGCTTACAGTCTCAGATACTGGACAAGGCCGGGCCTTACAAACGGTGTGATTAGGGATTTTTTTTTTAGTAAATGAAAAGAGGTTTAGGAATAGTAATGGACACACATAGATGACATTTGTGGGTGCAGCAGAATGTAAAGAAGGTTGAGTCTAACAAGAAGAGACAGCGACGGGGAAAAGAATGTTTTTGTGACGGACAACTTTAACGCGGTGAGTAGGATGTGAATGACGGCAGAGGTGAAGGTGACTTATTGAAAATAAGGAAAACTTTTGTCTACGGTGGGAGATTCTGGTGATTGTTTTCTTTCATGGTTTATTTTAGAGGTGTGAATTCAAATGTTCTGGAGAGGGTGTTGTGAAAGGTTTCAACGCATCTGTCAAATACATCACATTCTCCATTTATTTTTGTATGAAGCTAAATAAGACTATGTACTTTCCCAGCAGTCTTGACATAAGTTATATCAGCAACCATTTGTTCCATGCTAAAACAATACTTTCTGAAGTTTTATAAATGTATTTACTGCCGTAAATCTCTTTTAGGCTTAATGCAATCACATTTTGCTTTGCATGTTATTTTTGGACACTTGTACAGTGCCAAACAACCTTTACCAGGATGTATAAAACACAGCGCTTTCCAGTATTCAGGGGTAGCAAACTTTCTAAGCTGGTGAAAAGTGCACAGCAAGGTATATTTATATCCATTTTTGTCACCTCTGTAATACTATACAAAGTGGACTTTTTTTTCTGTGTCTGTTTGGAGCTTGCATCAGCTGACAGTTACTGTGTTTGCACATTTCTATGCCAATCAATGCCTGTATATGGATTATTCTCCTGATATTATTTTAGGTTATGAAAGTTAATAAAATCAAACTCTTCAGACAGTGTGAGATGTTTTTCTAGACTGGCAGACTCTTCCTAAAACAATAAAAAAAGGACAAAAATCACATTATCGGTCACAGTGGAAATATTATTCTTGCTAAAATTAGAGTACAATGTAATGCAATCCTTAAATAGAGAATACAGCAGTCAGGATACAAGTGCACATAAAAGAGAGAGACAAACCTAAACTCAATTAATCAATGAAAGGAGCAAGCAACGCAGCCGGTCAGATCTCGTCACTGAGTATGACAGTCACTTCTAACACCATCCATCCAGAGCTGTAACCACACACTTATAACATTCTCAGCTCTAAACTTACCCCTCCCCACCTCCACCACTACCTCTAATTTCCTCCAGCTGCTGCCTAACATGCTTGGCCCCTCGACAGGCTCCTCCAGAGGTGGGCTCAGGGGTGCTGCGGGTGGATAGGGCAACATGTGCCAGTTGTGAGCATTGCCGGTTGGGGGGAAAAGAAAACACAAATGTAAGAATCAGTGACGGGGCGCTTCACAGTCATGGAAAAACCCTGACAGTGAGGATCTATTGATAGAATTTAGGACTTCGGGGCACCAAGGTCTGGACTGGTCAAGACACAGTGGAGTCAGCAGCATTAGTCATGATCCCCTGTCACACACATCAGACCACAACCATTGTTGGTGGACAGAGTGACTCAGATAGTGGGTAACTCCCTTTTTAAAACTTGTCCATAAATTTTGTTATTCCTTATCCATTTGTCAAAAACTATGAAATAAATATTATTATAAGTAATGACTTCACCAGTCTCACAACTCATCTGATGGGCAGGGCTTTGTTGTGGTCTCATCTGATCATAGAACTTCCTTCCAGTCCACATGCAAGTGCCTCCAACGTGCATGTGGCAATCAGACGCAAGTGCAATAATGAGTAGCTCAGCCAAACAAAGGCACATAATGTGTGGTGTCTGTCTGAGGACCGGCTGTTGGTGTGGTTACAACAAACAAGAAAACGGTCTTTAATTTGCTGTTTTAACTTTTTGCCATGTGCAGGCAAACCATTGTGTAAGTTTGGGGATTTGCTACATTTCTTAACTTCATCATGTGGTCTTCAGAAACATTGCCAGGTTTCTTGATTAGATTTTTTGTTTGTTTGTTTTTTTGTTTTGTTTTATAACCATAGTTGAGCAGATCCTGCAGTGTGATAGTCATGAGTAGCATCCATGTAGTCACATGCTTTAGTCCAGATGTGCTCCAAAACTGATTCTACAACACATTCATAAAGATAAATCCTATGTGTGAGTTGTACACATTCGTGATCACCTGTCATGCACATATTGGCATTTTAACTTTACTGGTTTACACTTAATGTGGAGCAAAAGGCTGGTGATTTCATTGCATGACATTTCATGACATTTAGTAACCAGGTCACAGTCTGCTTTCTTAAGTAAGCTGATTCCTCCAGCTGTCATGTGAATGGGAAACCTGGCTTCTATAATCAGGGTAAGGCATTAGAGAAACCTGATTTCCTCAGGTAGATTTCTCTTATTACCCTGGCATGTAAACACCTAACCAGGTTTCTACTTTTTACAAGAGCACATGTGCATAACAAAGGCTGGTAACACCTCTTTACTATCAGCTGAGAAGACCGGCTGAATGAAGGAGGTAAACATTACACAGATGCCTCATTTTTAAATTATGTCCATTTAAACTACAGTATACAGAACTGAAACTAACACAAAATGTCCTGCAGACGCCCAGTAAGTAACTTTCCCCCTTGTATTTCCCCTTTGATTCACTCAGTTGAGATGTGAAATGGAGCTCTGGTCTGTCTGCATGTCTCTCTCAGGGCTTTCAGCTCCCTGACACAAGCACATCAAAAAAAGGAAAGAAAAAAGAGAAATAGAGAACCTGAGAAATTGTTATTGTCTGGATTTGTTTATGTTGAATTTAATTTAACATCACTGAATGACCACTAATGAAATCTGCCTAGTGAAGTTGTTTTTTAGTGAAATGTATTTCAGTGACCTTCAAAACAGATTTATAGATTTACATTATGTACTACATGATGCAGGTGCATGTAACTGAGCATACTAGTACTGCAATAAGAACATATTTATGGTATGTTAGTTTTCAAATTTTTAATGCACTAAAAAGTCTAAAAAGGGTTTAAAACATTAATATTTTTATAACTTACCAGTGATTGTGCATACTCTTTCCAGACAGACAGGAACCTTCAGCTGCCACAGCCTCTGTTGGTTAACATGTACCTCACAATGCCAACATTTTGCATTCCCTGGTTGTCCCTGAAGGAGCTCTAACTATGTACCACACACAAATAAATATCATGCAATGGCAATAGCAATGTATATGTAGTTATTTATATATTAAGCCTATTAGGTTATTTATATAGTAAAATACAGGCTACTGTTATGGAGTATTCAGACTAAACTAATTACTTCTCATTATGGCTACATGGTCCTGATGACAGTAGTACTCATGTGTAAAAGTAAAAGTTTTTCTGCAAAACACAAAAAAACCCGTCATCTGATCGTAGCGGGTCTTACTATTACACAATCTCTTTTATCATCATAGCATTAAGTATTTAACATCCTGTGTTAAAGGAAACAATATGTAGCATGGACCCTGAGTGTTTAAAAGTAGTACTGCAGTCTAAACTCAAAATCCTGGACAGCTGTGCTGAGTGGATCGATGCCCACTCGCTTGCTGTGAATACTCTGGGTAATCACCTGCTGTGTTCGCACCTGGACTCACATGGACATTACACTGACTTTGTACAGGATGTTGCATTCTGCAAATTTATTTATTGATGCAAGTTCATCTGCATTATAGGATCAGACAGTTTGTTGTGAATATTTATTTTTCTTATTATTTCCTATGAAATAATATATTAATATTGTATTATTTATGGTGTGTGTATTTTATTTTATTTTGAAGACACTGCGCCCTGGTATTAGACATACACCTGTAACCTGAACAAGTGAGAAGAACCGAGAGAGTCAAGTCAACAGTAAGAGTAAACCACTACCAATTCTAAAATGGCTGAGTATGAGCATGAAGCAAATTAATCAGACCCTATAAGGTCATGGCAGCAGTCTAAATGCCCTAAGGATCCAGAAAAGGAAATTGAGATAAATGTAGAAAATGAAGCTGTTGCTAAACAGGATTTACAAAGAAGTCAGAGAACCTGAAAATGGGCGAGAGCTGCATGATGGCAAATCTAGAGGTCTAGGTTAAACTCTCAAGTTTTAAGGTCTGCAAATAATTGAAGCATAAGATTGGGGCATCTGAGTCCATCCTCTGCAAATAAACAAGAAGGAGCGGCAGAGTTAGCTGCCACTTTAAAGATCTTACAAGAGCTTGAACTTCTTGAAGAGGCTCATACCACAAGTATCAAAAATTGCTGTAAGAAAAAAAGGAATAAGTAGGGCTGCCGGCTGTCTTGTATTAGCTCGTATTTTGGGCTGTATTGGGTTGTCCCGTACAGGTCCCAGCAGGCAGGCAGAACTCAGGGTGGATTCAAAAGAAGAGTGACAACTTGACCCTAATAGAAGCCCATTTACACTATGTAAAATCTCCATAAAAACAGAATGCAGTGACTGGCAAATCTCATTAATGCATATTTTATTCCCAATAAAACAAAGAAAACATCAAATGTTTAAACCGAGAAAATTTACAATTTTAAGAACAAAATACTGTAATTTGGAAATTGATGGGAGCAACACATCTCAAAAAAAAGACTGGAAAACTAAGTGGTACTAACAAGGTAAAGCTCAAAGAACATTTTGCATTTGCATGAGATTATTTGGCAATAGGCCAGTAACAGATTGGGTATAAAAAGAACATTAAGATGGGCAGAGGTTGACCAGTTTCATTGTCAGACTATCCATCCTTCCATTTTCTATACCGCTTAGTCCCCGTAGGGGTCACAGGTGTGCTGGAGCCTATCCCAGCTGTCATAGGGGTGAGAGGCAGGGCACACCCGCGGGTCACAGGGCCACATATAGACAAACATTCACACTCTCACTCACACCTAGAGGCAATTTAGAGTCAACAGTCCCACCACTGTGGGAGGAAGCCAGAGAGCATCAAAGTTCAACGTGGAAAACTGTTCTGTGGTCAGATTAATCAAAAAAACAAAATTTCTTTTTGGAAACCATGGAGTTTGCATGTCCTCTGGATTAAAGAAGAGAGGGACCTTCCAGCTTCTTATCAGTGTTCAGTTCAAAAGTCTGCATCTGTGATGTTATGGGGATGTATTAGCGTCTATGTAGTGGGTAGTTTCCACATCATGAAAGGTCTTTTACAGGAAAGGCCTTGCACATTACAGCAGGGCAATACTAAACCACATACTGCATCTATGACAAAAGCATGGCATCGTAGTAGAGAAATCTCAGAATCAATTGTTATATTATCTATCAGCATTGCATCATCATCTGAGAGTCTGCTAAATACCTGGAGAGCATTTCCTGTCAACAGTGCACTGAGCGAACCTGAGCCAGCCTTGTCCCAAGAGAAACCCAACAAATCCACCTTGAGCAAGCACCTTTAATGGAAGAAACCTTTAGCAGAACCAAAATTACACCACACCACCTAATGTACATCAACGCAGCCAAAACCGCACCTCTTCTCCCACACCGGTGCAATCAAGTTTGCTCGGTGCTAGGAAAATTGAAAAAGCAGACGCAGCCTAAAAGAAACAGACTAGTGCTGCATAAAGCTGCATTTGAACAAATTTCTCCCTCTCATTCACGTTCTCATTTTCAGCAGCCCTTGGCTGGCAGCACAGTAGTTCCAAAGAGGGCCTTCCTGCAACATTATTGCACATGCATGAGCATTTTTATCAGGAGCTGCCTGGTGTTTACAAAGGAGGTCCTTGCACAGTTCACCACAACTGCAAAGTCTGTCAAAGGGGCCCCTCCAGAGAGTCAGCAGGACAATGTGAAAGTAAAAGCCATAACTGCTAGGTTATTGTCTTCAGTTATATTCTGTCTACTGACAAAACTTCTACGTTATTAATAACAGTAGATTCACATGGACATGGGAAATACAGGAGATGTAAAGTAATGTAAGTATTCAACCCTTCAATTGTTTTCACCTTTTATTTTTTACGACATTGAATCATGATGGATTTAATTCGACTTTTTTGACAAAAACATACAAAAAAAGACGATATTAAAATGAAAACAGATTTATATTATTATAAAAGATGATCTGACACTGCCAGAGCTTACTAAATATGAGTATCATTTTAATGTTGCCATGCACTAATCTTCAGCTATGAAGCCTTACGTGCAAATGTTCACTGTTCACCATTGACATGTCATAAGTAACATCATCTTCTTGTCCCTTAAACATTTCTTCACCACTCTCAAATTTCCATGCCTAAAACAAGACATACAAAGTAACCGGAAAAGATGAAGTGACACATTCACATGTCTTTCTCATTGTTCTCAGTGGTGACTTAATTGTATGTTCCCTTTCCCTACATGGCCAACTGCAGCCCTCCATCCACCACCAGCACCTGTCCTGTCACATAGGAAGACTCCAGAAGAAAGAGGACAGCCTTGGCTACCTCCTGCGGCTCACCAAATCTCCCCAGTGGAATGGAACGCACCCTGTTCTCCTCCTTTAGCCCTGAAGTCATGTCAGTATGGATGAAACCTAGAATTGACAGATGGTGGAAACATGACACACTGAAAAAGACAAATAAGAGATAAGATGCTGAGACTGGAAAAACAAGCCAGAGTAGGTGCTCAGGACATAAAAAGAAAGGTGCAGTTGCGAAGTACCTGGTGCCAGGAGGTTAACCCTGACATTTCGTGATGCAACTTCTTTAGCCAAAGAGCGTGTGAAGCCCTCCAGACCGGCCTTACTGGCACTGTACACACACTGACCAACATTCCCTTTCAGACCCACAACAGAGCCTATAAACAAGAAACAGACATCCACTGTCACTACTGTGGGATGAAAGAGACATTTCAAAATAAAGCACATGTGGGAATCCCCTGTTTGAAGCAATTATACTTCAATCGCTACATGAGTGTTTAGTCATTAGGTTTATTGCCAGCGTCTTTTAATGTCTTTTTATTTACTTACTTGAACATAAGCCAAATAAATCTACAGTATATCTCAGAGTATAATTCGTATGATCCTCTGACACCAAGTGTATAATTCAATACAATTCAATTCAATTTTATTTATATAGCAC
>OMLM01010564.1:94503-120269 GCA_900302695.1 Helostoma temminkii
AACATGTGCAACTTTAGTTTATTAATGCCAACACAGCAGAGAAAGATAGAGAAACAGAGACTGTTAAAAATAATTTGCCACCTTCCCGATTTTTATTTTTTTAATATTTGTCACATTTAAATGATTCAGGTCATCAAATACATTTTAATATTAAGATAACCAGAGTAGATACAAAATATAGTTTTTAAATGATGATGGAATAAAAGCTATCCATGCCTGGCTCCATGTGAAAAACAGATTGCTACCATCTTGCTAAGTCATGAATGAACTATGCTTAACCACAGTATTCGGAAAGCTGAGTTCAATTTCACTTGACACACCCCGGCCTGATTACTGCCGGATCTAGAGACAAAATATAAACATGTTGGAAGGTGTGCAACCTGTTACATCTGGAGTAAAACTAACAACATTTCATAAAAAGCACATTATATCAACAGTCAAATGTGGTGGTGGTAGTGTTATGGTCTGGGGCTGCCTTTTAGTTTCAGTACCTGGATGACCTGCCGTAATTGATGGAACCATAAATTCCAGAAAATCCTGAAGGAGAATGTCCAGCCACTGTTCATGACCTCAAGCTCAGGTGCACTTGGGTTATGCAGAAGAACAATGATCTGAAACACACCAGCATGTCCACCTCAGAGACAAAATTAAGGTTTTGAAGTGGCCTAGTCCAAATTCTGAACCTTTCATGCTCGAAATCCTTCCAACGTGACTGAATTAAAATAATTCTGCAACATAGAGTGGGCCAAAAATCCTCCACACTGATGTGAAAGACTCATTACCAGTTATCACAAACGCTTGATTGCAGTTGTTGCTGCCAAGGATGGCACAACCAGTTATTAGGTTTAGGTGGCAATTACTTTTTCCATATAGGGTCAGGCAGGTTTGAACGGCTTTTAATAAATGAAATCATCATTTGCATGTTGTGTTTACTCTGGTTATCTTTGAGTAATATTCAAATTTGTTTGATGATCTGTATCATTTCAGTGTGAAAAATATGAATAAATAAATTAATTAATCAGAAAGGCGGCAAATACTTTTCCCAGCACTGTAGATAGTCCTGTCAACTATGATCCATATACCTGCATGTGTTTGTTAACACTCTTTTCAACATTAACACAGGATCAGTGGAGGAAACCAGAAAAACTAAACACTGCACTGTTGTTATGAAACAATGACTTAGCCTGAAGAAATTATGGAACTTTTATTGTTATAGAGACTTTTACAAAATGTGCTATTCCCTCAAATACTTCAGAATGTTTTTCACATAATAGACTTGTGCCAAATTTCATTTTCACCATTTTCATATGAGATTAACTACAGACCAAAAAAACAAAAACAAAACAAAAAAATCAAGTAAGTCACCTCGGCATGAGGAAAATCTGTTACGTTAAACCAGACAAGCTTAAATTGCCACGTGTTCCAATAACTGAAAATATAATATAGCAACTGTTGTACGAAATGCTTTATTATGTGTTGAGTCTAAAATTGTGCAGCCTATGCATGAAAAATACTGACAAAAGGTCAGTATGATTACAAATTTTATGGTAGTGCATAAATGTGTCCATCTGTGCTGGAGTACTTTAAGTCTGATGTGTTTATTAAAGGCTTAGTAGTGAAGTGAAAGACAATGAAATGAACAGAGAGATTTTAGCAAAGAGCCAGCAATCGGTATGGTGATGGCCAAGACAAAACAATATCGGGTTAATTCTACATACGTACCAAATTTAGAAAGACAGAAAAAGAAAAAAAGGCCACAACAGTGACTTGTACCATCCTTTTCCATGTTATTACCAGATTTCAAACAAATCTCAGCATATCCCAGCAGTCTTTCACACAGTGGTTCCCCTCAATTAACAAGAGACTAAAAACAAAAACAAAGACACCAGTTGAGTCACTAAATTCATACTCTTAAGTCAAATTTGGCACCAGCCAGTGAATGCCTCAACTCCAAAGTTTTTAAGGAAAAGAGAGGCTGGTGTCTATTCTCTAAAGTACTTATTCGATCTAACATGAAAAAAATCTGTATAGACGCAATGTACAAAAACAAAAAACCCAACCAAAAAATAATAAAACTCAAAGGGCATCAAAGTGATTGATTACAACAGAAACCTTACCTTTTGAGATTTAACATACACTACACATCTCCTCCTGTGGAGTGATACAATGATATGTTACTTCAGGAAAACATTCTGTGCTTTAGCTATCTGTGTTTTTATTGCCACAAGTCACATTAAGAGTGAGTTATAGTACATAAAAACTGAGAGCTTGCTGAATGGTGTCTGTGAGCCTTACTGTGTGTCCAGGTTAGTTATATGAAACATTGTGTAGGAGCAGCAGGTGTCAGCCTTTGTGGAATCTGTAATGGACATAAATATACACTGAAATGAATCTGTTGTGCACAGTTAATGAAATGTTATGTCGCTCTTGTGGTGTAGAGCTACGTCTGGGATTGGCTATCGCCGAGGGGTTAGGAGAGCAGCTACTCTTTTCAGTAAATACAAAGAAGGTACAAAATAAGCAACGTTTGACTGCAAAGCCTTTGTTGGAGTGTTTTCGCACGATAGAAAGACATCAGCAACACATGTATCATCGCTTTGTCTTTTGCAGAAGGCTTTGCTAAACACATGCAAATATTTGATCACTGCAAGTAACAGTCCTTAGCTCTAACTACAGCCTCAGCCACACCAGGAGGAAACACAGAGAGATATCTTCTGATGTGCAATGTTCACATGGCTGTGAACCGTAGTTAGAGTACTTGAATGTGCAATATGGCAGATCTGTTCTAGTCCTCGGGTTGAGGTAATGCCTTTGGAGATGGGGAAGTGCATTTTTCCCCCCACTATGCAGCACAAGCGATGATGACACTGCTCAGTTGTTCTGGTCTGCTGCATCTGATATACCAACTCTCTTATCTGCTGACTAGTTGAAAGAACGGGAAACTTTATTCAGCAGTCTAATAAAGAAACTGATGTGGTAAAATATGATGTAAGGCATGTGCCAGCTTAACCCCTTAATGTGTTGCACTACAAAAAGGCCAATCTATGAAATAAGTTAAAATGTGTAACATATCTATATCAACAGTTCATATTGGTTGTTTTAGGACTAATCATCTTTGTGTCCTTATATACAATACAGTCATGAACAGTACAAGGCACACATTTAACAGCTGAATCGTTACAAAGATATAAATAACCAACAAAAAGGAATAGTTCATGAGTAGTGTGCTCTCTTCTAACTCTCTGCACTGTGCTTTCAGTGACGACACATCCTGTTCATTTCTGCAGCTCTTTCTCATACAATAATCCACTAGTGTTCTTTTTCCAGACCAGAGCCACAGTGGGCTCCGAGCAGTTAAAGTGTCCTGTCCTGGTGACCGTGCATGTGCTGATATGTTTGGTTTGTCACAATGTAGTGAGCCTAGCATTAATCAGCCAGGTCAGCTGTTCTTCAGTGTCGTGGGTTTGTTAGATGCTGTCTACAAAGCTGCCAGGGAACAATCCGGTCCTGCCGTTCCTCTGCAGTGTGCCTTTGAACCAGCCGTCTTCCCTCTTCCTGTGAACAAACACAATGTCGCCCTCCTTAAGTTCCAGCTCAGCCTCGCTCTGGGGAGGATATGATACCACCACCCTGTACCTGGGGAGGACAGCCAAACGCACAATCAGTCACTGATACACACTGAACAATGGTCACTGATAAGTCATGACACTGATACAGACTTACACTTTCTATGAATGGGACAGACAAGCAGGACAATCACAATAGTATGAAAGTGCAGATTTACATCAGTGTACCTCTCACATATGATGGGACGTGCGTCATGGTGCTGAGATACAAGAGAGGAGCATGGCTGGCGAGGAGGAGGAGCTATAGGAGCACATCCATCAAGGGGACTGCTCTTCCGATGGCAGGACTCTGGAATGGAAGAGGACGAGGAGGATGAAGAGGCAGATGCAACAGCAGCAACGGATTCAGACTCGAGGCAGCTGACAGAGCAGAATGGAGGGGAGGTGTCGTGTCCCACGGCGCCATGTAGCACCTCTCCAGCAGCAGCCTGTTCCGCCTCAAGGGTAGGAGAAGAGGGGGGTGAAGGACGAGACTTCTTCTTATTGGAGGACAACAACTTCAGAAGACTTTTCTTTTCTCTCTGCAGCATGAAGACAGCAAAATTTTTCCATGTTAGAAAACTGCAGCAACTCCTGAGGCAATAATACGCAAGTAATTTCTACAAACCACAGACAGATTGTATTGCTGGGGAGAAATTCCTATTTTGCCCAGACAGGTTTTAAACTGTAGATCAGTGAGTGACAAAACACATGGCCACTGTCTGGCAAGAACAGAAAGACCAAAGCCAACTGTGTATAATAACTTTAATCACTATGAAATAATAACAGTTAATCACTACTGGTGAAAGCCATTGATGTAATTAGCATTTTAATAAGACACTCCCTAGCTCTACAAGGCATTTTACTCATGTGCTAGAAATCAGATAACAAACAAACATCCACTAAAAGTAGCAACAGCAGTGGATATGGAGGATGTTGATGAAGTTCAATGGAGCTCAAAAATATTTTGACATGTCCTACCTTGACATCCTTGTCCAGTCTGCAGGCGAGAGCTGCGTTGTTGGACATGGCATTGAGAGCAGAGCTGTTCCCAGGGCCGACAGGCACAGTGAGGACAGGTACAGGTCTCAGAGCATCGCCATCCAGTGATGCAGCACTGACATTGGGTGGAGTCAGAGATGTAGCAGCACAGCCCATTGCCACTCCAGTCCTGGTACACCCTTGGGCAGAACCAGAAGAAGGCTGTGGGCACACTGCAAGGTGTGGGAGATAGGTAACGGGTGTTGCAGACTGGATGGGTGTCACTGCTGCCGTGGGTCGGTCCTGACTGTGACATGCAGCTACAAATGGCATATACAACAATGTTAGGAAAAATTTGACAATGAAAAAATATTCAGTAACCGTTTCTCCCAGTGAATTTACCTGTCCTGACTGCATTGCGAGCTTGATTTACAGTCATCTGGGAGCTGACATGCAGTGGAACTTTTGGCTGTTGGCCCGTGGCTGTCTGAGCTGCTGTTACCACAGCTGTAGGTTGGGAGCTGGTAGGTACAGCGCTGGAGCACACTGAAACAACGGCCCCAAGGGGAGCAGAAGAGGGGCTGACGATGGTGACCCCTCTGCCAGCCTGTGTGCACAGACTCAGGGGCACTTTGGGCTGGGTGCTTCCTGAAGCCGTCCTGAGGAGAGGGAACGTGAAGCAGATTGAGACACAGCACAGGTGACAGAGTAACATCAAACCTTCACATGATGAGATGCATTTTATACCTCATACAATGTCTTCATGCTTGGTCTGAGTTGCTAAGTTGGTCAAATTAACATCTTAAATCCATATGTGAGTTTTACTGGTTCTAACAAACGTTTCCTTTGTACATAATTCCAGAGTTGACAAATTAAAGACAAATTACAGTTAAAGACGTTAAATCTTATTTCCACCATGAGGGTGAAATAACCTGGAATATAAGGTATTATAGAAAAACACATTTACATTTTTTCTGTACACTGTTGACAGACAAGGCCAAAATCAAGAAAATACAGTAAATATGTTGTTCATCCCCAAGAGCAGTTTGCCAAACTTGTGCTTTATAAAAATTGAATATGCCTGTGGTCAAACAGCTTCATCAGCTTAGATAATACAATATAAACATTAAAAATACAATTTAGATTATAAAGAGAATTAAAAACCTATGGCTAATTATTATGTGTATGTGTGACTAAGTGTACAGTATGTTAACAACAATAAATGGCCCACTATGAATTAATGACTGACCTGCTGACTGGACTCATGTAGTTCCCAGGGAAGACTCCAATCTTGCCAGTGTGCATGGAAGTGCCCTTGAACCACCCATCCTGACAGCGTTCCAACACCAGAAACATCTCTCCCTTCCTTAGCTCCAGCTCATCTTCTTTGCGGGGAGTATAGGGGAACATTGCCACATAGCTAGATTCAGGAAAACAGTAAACAAATTAGGTATTTACCAAACACAGACACACACACAAAGACCTAACATGAGCTGCCTTCACACTTACACTGGAACCCTGTGTAAGTGTGTATATATCTACATATTCCCTGGGTAAGCAAGAATATGCAAGAACATCAATGTCCAAGTCAGTCAGCCCAGATATTCAACTGACTTAACCTGTGAGCCCCCTAGTACAAAGCCTGTGTAATATCCATGTGACCTCATGTGCAAAGACAGCAGGTAACTGTCTAGAGTATTCACAGTGAAGGGGTTTACTATTTCAGACGATTCACACAACACCAGAAAGTACAGGGAATCTGTTTTATTGGCTTCTCTCCTTTGGGAAACTGCAGTTACATACTGTATATAACACATAATTTCTAATCATGTGAATGGCTCTACTTCTACTTGAAGGAACCACTCTTCACTAAAACCAAATGGGCTATTTCCCCAAGTAAGAATGTGTCTGACCCTGCTGTGTCCTGCATGTGTGAATGCACAACACCACACAATATCCAGACTGAATTTTCCAGACACCTTTCCGAGTGCATGCATGAAAAACATTATGGTTACATTTTTATCCCATATGCAAATAGCTTAACAATCTGTACAGCATGCCATTTGTTCTGGATTTATCTTGCTATCTAGTTGTACATCTGTCATCCTCTCCTCTCCTCTCCTCTGAGACCATCCAGCAGAGACTGTGTTCTCTGACCCAGAGAAAATCAGCACTGGAGGACAAAACATTTTGCAGGTCATCTGTCTACAACTGTGTGTAAACAGGCCTGGAATGGCAGCCAAGAAGATATGAGTCTCAGCTGGGATGTTTTCAGTCTGATTTCAGGGGCAGAGAACATAAATGCCTCAGAATTTGACACGCATGCACAGGCAGACACAGATGACGGCTAGAGAGTATTCATGAGGTGGATCTAATTCTTATCAGGTGTGTGGTGTTCTCAGAGAGTTATAAGGGTAAAGGTGTGGAGGCCTAAAGTCAGGGGTGACATAGAGGATGTCCAATGGGACCCAAGAGACAGGCATCCACAGGTTCTGACCCCTTCACCTGTGCATAAGCTCACACTCACACAGGCTTCACACTGACAGCTAAAAAGAGGAGAGGGGGGTCAGAGATAAAAAAGGACCTTCCCCGCTGAACTGTGTGCTGAGGTCCATTGCTGTGCAAACGACTTCTAGCATTTCACTGCACATTAAAGAAGACTGCATGTTTTTGTGTGGGACTGTTTTTATAACTCACACTGTGGGTCTTTGTCTCCCACTTTGGTCGCTTATGGTGGGGGAGGGTCTCTGTCCGGCAGTCAATGGATATGCTGCACCACCACCAGAGGACTGTGGGGGAGGAGGTGGGGGTGGTGGGAGAGCATCCTGTGAAAGAGTAAAATGACATTTGTAGTAACACTGGATCAACATTTATTTACAATTTCACATCGATTTATCACTTGTTTCTGTTCAGTTGAAGCAGCAAAACATAAACATACCAAGGGGAGGCTCTAAAAAAAAAAGAAAAAGAAAAAGTTGTATCTGTTGCATAAGAAGAGAAACCAGCTTGTTTATGAGCTTTATGAAAGGGAGAAGAATGAGAGATCATCTGTCATCTGGGTTATTCCCTCCGCTCTGGTTTGGCAGACACCATAGTTTTGTCTCTGACTTTTTTGACCGAGGATCTCCAATTCTGCTTGTTTGTTTGTTGCTAGGAGACCACATGGCTAGATGTTAAATCCACTGCAGTATATAATTGGGACCATATGAAATGAAAAACACGTCTGTAGGCACACTTCAGAGCAACCCTCAAACCAGCCATGAGTGGATTCATCTTGGCTCACTTGTTTTCCCTTGTTGAACATCTGTAATGTCAAAAGGGGCTCATGCTTTTAACTAGAGGCTAATGATCAGTGTGCTTTTCTAACATTTTCTCTGTATGCTTTGTGTGCTTCTTAAAATAAAGTTTCCAACCTGCTATGCCAACATGGAGAACATGAAAACTATTTTTTGAAAACTGTGAAAACCTTAAGGCCCAAATAAGCTCTCAATGAGTCAGAATGACGGTAAAGACAACTCCTGTACCTAAGACAAGATGAGTCTTCCCATACTCAACACTGCCAGCACTGAGCAGCAGAGTAATAGCTTCCATGACACAATGGGGGAGGAGAGTGGCATTCAGGCAGCCCTCTGGTATGTGTATAGACCTATGTGTATGTGCGAGTGTTGATGTGCGTTTTGGTTCACTGCTGACGCTTGAGCTGAGATAATTAGGCTGCCTGCAGGCTAGAGAAATCATCTGTACAAAAACATCATGTAGGTTTCCCAAGTGAAGCGGAGAGCTCAACCTTTTGTGTACACATTCCTGCTCATTCAAAAACTCCACATGCCAGGGCATACACATTGACAGACAGGAAGTGTGCGTGCTGTTTTGTGTGGGCTGCAGGGATTTCTTGACATTTCTAGTTGTACTGTTTTTATTTCAGCAGAAGTAGAATTCTGGTTTAAAGGTTCCTCAGAGTCTCTTTTTGGAGTTTGCCGACAAAAAACAAAGCTACTGTATCTTATTTGACTTATTTGAGTTTCACTTCTGAACAACCTGAAGTGCCATGAAGAGGTTGTCTCATTTAAATAAACATATTCTCTTAAGGAAAAAGAAAAACAACTTAGTATCAGATGTTTGCATATCTTCATTTAAGCCCATATAACACCAATTTACTTTTATACCAGGATGCAATTGTAAAAAACTGGATTAAAATAACATTAAAATAACAATTGTATTAAATGGAAGGAACAAACAATGACACATGCCATGCACAACAACCCGCATTTAAAAAATGTTTCATGATTTTTTATGATTTCACCCACCACAGCGATGGATGTGTAGCTAGTCTCTGAGGGAAATGTGAAGACCGTTGCTGTGGTAACCGGACTACTAGGAGGTGGGGTCACAATAAGTCCAGTTGTACAAATGTGTACCTGTTAAAAGAAAAAAGAAAATGTAATCATCAAATATACAATCAATGGTGATTTCAACGTAGAGGCCAAGCTCCATTCCTAAATGAAGAATAAAAAATTTATAATAAATAAAAAAGACAAGTAGTCAGGCCTTACTATTATTAATGAAACCTGAAACAAGAAGCAAAGGCCATAAAGGATCATACATCATATTGGAAGTTTGACAACCAGATGTCACAGCACAACATGGCAGGATCTGATCATTTTGCCGAGTCCAGGCAGCAACAGCTTGGAAACTGCGATCAAGTTCAACAATTTGTAAGTTTCACAGCTGCATTAAAGCTACTGTCTGTGCAGGAAGTCCCAAGTACTCAGACGCAGATTAAATAAAATGGTTTTGTTGTACTTAGTCTCAAATGTGTAAATTATTCTCGTTGTTTAAAAGCGGCACTGATTAACTGAGCAGGCTTAATTTGAAGTACCAAAAAACAAAATATTTATCAGCCAAAAAACACAGGGAGAGAAAAGAATCAACATCATCACTAATCTGTCAGATATTTAGACTGACAGGGATGAAACATCTGTGCAGATGTTATTTCAGGAATCAACAGCAACAAACACAAAATCAGTCACATAGTCCAATTTAGGACTACAATCATGTTAATTTTGTAGAGTGGTCCTATAGTATGTGATCTGTACCAAGACCTGTCACAATATTTATGCTCTATGTGAATTTATCTTCACAGTGACAACCGCTCTCACTAATGTAATCTTAATATTTCAAAGTAAATAAAAAAGGAAATGTTTCTATAAAACATCAGTTGTTTATCCAACACCTGAACCATTCAGACCTTAGATCAGGTGAGGGCCAGATGTTTCCCATCATGCCCTGAGGTCTTGCAGTTTGTGGAGACCGATTGCAGCACCTCCTCCACAATCTGCAACAGGCTTGGTCTCATGAGATACATGATGTCAGAGCAAGTTGAGATCAACTCTAATAGAAAACTAACATCTATGCCCTGTCCACCAAGTCTGGGCAGAACATGCTCATCTCATTATTCCTGACTCAGCCATAACCACAATGATCTGACTGGGCAATGAATACCACGTGACCTCCTACCAGAAGATTTCACTGGACATTTAAAGAGAAGTGGCTTCCACCACAAATCATCCACAAGAGTCACACTGGTGTCCTTTTAAAAAAGCCCATACTGTTGGACACACAATGTCTCCCTGTAGCCTGTGGTCTGTCTCTGTGAACGACCAGACACAGCCACCTCTTAATAAAGTAGACCAACATAAGGTTCAATCGTCACTGCTTCTTTTATCTGTTGCAATTAAGAAAACCAATATATAACAGAGCCATGTACATATATTTCGTTTTGACGTAACGAAGAATGGCTAGTTTTCTTTCCTTGACAATTCCTCCTCACAATATCAAACCCCTAGGCAATGCTTACCTTTGTTGTTTTTTATGTCTGGAAGAGAAGATGAGCACATATGAAGAGGGAGAGAGGACTGTAGAAAGATTCTACGTACAGTGCCTGCAGAGTCTTTCTATTGTGTTTTTATTAAACAGTGGCCTGTAAATAAGATCTATTGTTAGCCCTGTTGTCACCAGGGAGGATCAATTTACAGCACTTGTAAGAGAGGTTTCTTTAATTCCAAAAGAATCATGATAACATGTAGTGGGAAAAGATCTGGAGTCATTAAAAAAACGGTAACACCTACCACATAACTAGAATAATAGTCTCTCAAGATGCATATATCAAATTAACCTGAAAAGATTTTGACAGGCGACAGGACAATCTCAAGATCCACCTCACTACAGACAAGCACTCTCCTAGTCTCCCTTCCACAAAGAACTCACATATGGTGCAGATGTAAGATTAATGATTCTGCTAAATGGGGACTTTGGGAACACGTCTTTCATAAAGTCTGCAGACACATACAGTGCATCTATGAGAGAAAAAAAACATGCAAAAAGGCAGATGCTGAAAATGAGTTAGCTACAAGCTACAGGGGCCAAGAAGTGGGAGAATAATGTGGATGTCAGTGTATACATAATAAAACTAGTTAAAGCAGAGAGCAGAGACAGCACTAGTCCTTTTAAAGGCTGTGTCTATATTGTTGCAATTCCAAACTTTTTGAATGCTCCAGTCAACATTTAGATATGCTACATAAGTTAAAAACATCTTTTTTGAAATCCTGAGAAAGATCACCTTTACCAAATAAAACTTAATGTTTGTTTGCAAAAAACACTTGTAGAATCATTAATGATTGTCCATCACAGGCCCACACACAAAGACAGTCAACCATTCACACAGACATTCATACCTAATTTAGAGTTACCAATTACCCTGTGTGTTTGTGGACTGTGGGAGGAAACCGGAATACTGGCAAGAAACCCATGCAGACACAAGGAGAACAGAGTAGGTTCAAACTCATGACCTTCTAGCTGTGAGGCAACAGTGCTAACACACCACACCATCAGTACCTTACTGTATCACAGCAGTAAATATTAGTTCCTTCTGACAAAGATAAACCAGCAGGGCAGCAAACTATTCTTAGAATTCTAACACCAACATGTCAAAGCCAATCTTTAGAAACTAGCTATCATAAAGCAGCTGTGAGCTGCTGTCATGTTGGGATTGGTGTGGAAACTTTGAGGGTAAAGCTGAAGTTGTTTTGTGGACTAGCGGAGTCACGAATCCATGATTTCAAATGTTATGGATATAGCAATGGCCTGTTTAGTATTATGGGGGAAATGGAAGACACCCTAATTGCTGACAGAAGGAGAGTGGAGCCTTTTGAAAAGTAACAAACATCTTGAGAAGACACAAAGGGCTAAATTTGGATCCGTTTTCCAGTTGAGTGGCTGTGAATTGCACATTTTTTCCAGTTATGTAATTTAGCACCACTGAAGAGGATACTGACAAGTCATCTTGTTAAGAAAGACACCTCATCCAGGACATTGGAATAAAGACTGCAATGATGCATTTCAATATAGTAAGTAAAAATGTCCTCCACTGATCCTAACAAATGAATATGCTTAAACCAACCTGCAGAATATCTTACCTGTGAAGGTGCACTGCAGGAAAGCCCCCCACTGATCTCTCCAATTCGGGCAGCTGCTGTGGGGTTGCTGGAGCTGATGAGGACTGGTCCACTAATTTCCATGGAGTGGCGCTGGGGGGGAGGAGCTAGCATAGGTTTGTGGGACATAGTGAGAGAAGTGAAGGAATGCCGCTTCTTGCTGTTCTTCTTCTCCCCTGGCCGCTGGGCACCATTGCTCTGGGGCCCGGAGGAGGCCCCCTCACCAGAGTCTCCACTGGAGTCTGACGGCTTGTCCAATTCTATAAGCTGACGAGCTGCTGAGTTGAACTACAAGAGAGGAAGAGAGGCAGGGGGCAATGAAGAGAGTAGTAAGGTGGAAATAACAGCTAGACATGAAGGAGTGGTGGTGGCTGAAGCATTAAAATGATCATGAAAACTGTCACTCTCTATAATAAAGATGATTGTCATGGTAAACCTTCATTCAGTCAGCAGAGATGGTGAGCACCAAAATGATCCATCAGGTCTATACACTGGACAATTAGTCTGAGAGTACTGACGGCTCTAAGCTAGCTATAAAACCGCGGGCTTTGTGACCCTTTCAGGTACAGTAATGTGTAGCACTAAGGCAAAATCAAAGGAGGAACACTAAAAAGGTTTCGGTTAATCACAGGGTGCTCTCACATGCTGTCACACACTCCCTCTACTTAGGACATAAAAGCTAAGTATTTCACTCCAATCCAAGGCATAGCCTGTTCAGGTACGTCACTGACATGTCAGCACAGACGGGTCAGACATGCATTACATTACAAGTTTTTTTGTTTTTTTTATTTTATCTTTTTTTTTAAGAACTGCATCGTATTGAAAAGGCAGCAACAGAAAAGACAACAAAAAGCCCAAAATCACTGATAACATCAGCCAACATAGTCACAGGTTTTGCATAACCAAAAGAAGATTTCTATATGTCTGCAATAATACCGCCTGTGTTAATGAGACCTGAACATGACAGCATACTACAGAAGATGACAAATTCTATTTTGTGTGTAAAAATAAAATAATGTATGACCTTAAAATATTGTGTATTTTGATTCTGAAGAAATATCACTCCAAGTAAAACCTGAATATAAAGCATAGCATATGTATATGAAAGGAATAAAGAAAACGGTCATAGACATAACATATATCTACAAAGCTTCAATCCAACACCTTAAGACAAACACTATCCTTGGAATAAATACATGTTTTACATTTACATATTTTTTATTTTTCCTACTTGCTTAAGATGGTCTTAACAATAGAACACACAGTGTAATGGACAGCGAAAGCTTTTAGGTAAAAATGAAATCATCTTTAAGGGTAAAGATTTACTTAATTCTGTCTGGATTAGTCCTAAATCTTTTAAGTGAGACTTGCAGAGCTCAGAGAAGCTGTGACTGTCTAAATCTTCAAATACATATTCATGGTTCTATTAAAAATATGGGAGTATTTCAAAAGGAAGTCAAGAATCACACAAACACAGTTTGCAAGGTGTATAAGCATAGAAGACTGTGTTCAAAGAACCTTGGCACTTGATTTAGCAATGATTGGTGACATCTTGACTTTAACAAGTCTTTTTAGTATTCTTACCTCAACATATGAGATGGGAAAAATTCCAATTTTATCTCCCAGCATTCCCTCTGCCCAGTTTTCATCCACCCTGCGGATCACAGTCAGGATATCATCCTGAAAATTCAAGAAAAAGAGTGGCACTGCATGAGGAAGAACCTAATTAGGAAAGGTGCTAACTAAGAACATTTATCATCCTTGAGGAACAAACACTGAACAGGAATGAAGTAGGAACAATGTTTTAGTAAAACAAATATGTCAAAGTAAGCTTTTTTGTGTTTTGCTCATGTGGCATTTCAACAAGTGATGACAGAATACAGAAACATCAAAGTATGACCCACTCAGCACAACAGATAAAACCACTCACTTACTGTAGTTACACACTTTATATGGCTTTCACTCTCTGCCGCCTAATTACAGTTGTTCATCAAGAAGCCTGGCTCAAAATTTAAACCACTTCTCTGGGCGTTTCAGTTAACAACCCTCACAGCACACCCATAACTTGATCAAATGAAGGCTTAGAAAATGGAGTGTGACTGTAATGGCAGGTTTTTTTGTTTTGCTACAGTGACCACGTAGCACAATTGTGGTTGTTGCATTGGCTCACCTTGGAGAAAGGCAGACAGTCCTTGTCTGCCTCCTTGTCTTTGAGCTCAAAGTCATAGAGAGCTTTGCACTGAGGTGGTGGTTGTGGCAGTGGCTTGATGACCTGGACAAAGTTAGTGGGGAAAAAGCCATGGACTCCACCCATCTCCCCATGGTACCAGTTCTCATCCACTTGCCGGCGCAGGATGATAATGTCGCCCTTACTGAACTTGAGGTCTCCCGGTTCCTTGCCATCGTAGTTGTAGAGGGCTTTTGCACAAGGGAGCTGAGGTACACCCTGAACATAGACAGTGAGAGTAAGATGAGCAGAGGGTTGAAAAGACGATGACGAAAATTAAAGTTGTTCTGCAGTTTGATCTAATCCTTTATGTTACAAACCAAATACAGATTCAGGACCTCACTCAATCATATTTTCATTGCCAACTAATAAATACTTTGTGCAGACATGAATTCACAATTTTATCTCCTCATTTCACGTACAAACTTAAATCAAATAAATATTTGATATTCCGCTTGGCTACTGCCTTCACCAGTAAATATCATTCATCTCAGGGAGTGTGGGGCTGAGGAACTAGGTGCTCCATAGTCTGAAGAGATATGGTAAGAGCACATGACCAGTATACAGGGGTGGTCTATTAATTACAGGTATACAGCAGGTGAATTCAATTTATCTACACAGGTTATCTTAAAAAAAAACCGGTAAGATATTTAAACCAGTTTTCCCCACGTGTAACAGGTTGCATGCTAGTCACATGATTAGAAACAATGACTTAAAGGGGACGTATGCATTTTGTTACATATATAATATTATGAAGTTGGGTGCACACATTACACATAGTCTGGTCAACGCTTCATTTTGGAAAAAATTTCCAAATGCTACAATCTCGACATAAAGATGTATAGAAAGACATAGCTGGCTATCATTTCTGGGCTCTTACATGTACAGCGCCCCACAAATGCTTGCTGAAACTTAGGTTATTATTAATTAAAATAATTAGCTGTTGCAGGTAAAGAAGAGAGTTGGCAAGAATATCAACCTCCGCAGGAACACCTAAACCACCACCAATGACATTATCCAGCAGCGCTAGGATAAGAAACACCAACCTTTGCCTGGACACTCGAACCACCACCTGCTGCACTGCTCACAGTTGCCACGGCAGTGCTAACACTGCCCAGGAGCACTAGCACTAGGAGAAGACACCGCCAACCTTAGTACCCCTGCATGCCATGTCTGGCAGAAAGTATTTTTTCAGCTGTAAGTAAAAAATTTACTTTGTTTTCTCTTCCTAAAGACGGAACCATAAAACAACAATACATAGAGGCCAGAAATACACGAAGAGCAATATTTTTATCTGTTCATGGCACGTCACAAAGGACTGTTTTCACAACCTGCCCAGACAGGTTTGGCTATTTGCTGATGGTGTTTACAGTCTCTCTTCCACCTGGCCATAGCCTGGCCCCACAGAAGTCTTCCACAAGCTGGCCAATCACAACAGAGTGGGGTGGGGAAAGTGCTTAAATGAGCCATTTCGGTCTCAAGGCCAGAGGGGCTGTTACATCTCTCATTATAGCACATATTTGCACTTTTATATCTTGAAAATTATCCTAATCTTGCATCAAAGCAAGCCCAGAATAAAAAATAAACCTAAATTAACTATAATATGGCTTTAAATATATAACCATAAGAAGTGCTGTACAACACCAGACAGCATGTCCAATATCTCCCACACTTTCTGGTGCGATTCTGAGATCATCACCTGAAACACAGTGCCTACTCACACATGGGCTCAATTGAACATTACTTTGACTGTGCAGTAGCGAGCTGGTGGGGCAATATCTGGTTTATGTCCGCATCTGGCATTTGCGTTCTTATATACAACTTCTCTGGGTTATGGCTAAAAGAATTTTGGGTTCCAATACATAAAAACAGCTACAGTGACAAGCTTGTAAACTGTTAATTTACAATTGTCTAGAAACCACAACTGTCCTGTTTGTGTAACAATAGTGAGAAGATCTATGTTGTGTGTTAACAGAATAGATGCGATGAGCCTGGCAGGTTGTGACTAGCTGACCAAAACCTTCAGTGGTCCCAGGGACTTGTCCCTTTATCTTGCAGTGGAAGGTTTTGAATCTCAGCCTGCTAGGCTGGAGTACTGAAAGGCCCATTCACGGAATGACAATCCAGGGAAAGAGGAACAGCAAGTAGGGGGAGTAGCAGGATAGAGAAGCATCAATGTTCTCCATTCAGGATGGGTGTCCATGAGGAAGGCTTCCGTCCAAACCAACCCCCCACCATTTATCCCACTGCTGTTAGACATCCTTTGCAGTGATCAGAATCACAAACACTACCAACTGACTGGATAGTAACTTTGGATCTGAAATTGAAGTTAACAAAGATTACAGATAGTGATAGAAAAAATGTCTGGAACTCAGACAGATACTGGCATGAGAGAGAAAAAGTGAGCCAGAGAGACAGGGGTTAAAGCAGCGTTTCGAGCAGGCTCTGCAGTCTTGTTAAAGGCTAATGAACCGTTTAAAGGCTCAGTACAGAGTCAAAGTACAGAATGAGCTGTGATGGTGAGCCAGGGTGACATTACCCTTCTGAAGAGAATCACACAGCCTATCAGTCTCTGGCTCTGCTGGTCCAGCATGTGGGAGAGAAAAGGGTTAGGAGGGGTACAGCAGCCCCCTGCACTGCACTGGAACTGGGCCTCCTTTCAGGGTAAAACAGGGCTTTTGAGCCCACCCAGGCCTGGCAGGGAGTTTCGTGATGAAAATTCAAATTGAATTGGAAGCTCTGCCAATTTTATATGAAATGACAGAACAGGTTAAAATGACACAAAACCAATAGACTCTAATGAAATGATTCTCTCCTCAAAAATGTAAAGTTTATTAGCAATTGTTTCTACACCACTGCCAAAACTTAATCAAATCATTAAAAGCAGAACAGCGTCCAAAGTCAGCATTGTTATGCAATTGCTTTTACACATGCTAAAATTGACAGCACTCATAAAAAGTAAACCCTGCCCAAGAGAACAATGTGTCATTTCTGTCAGCTACCGTGGCTCAGTGAGGTATCAACCTGTCCCACTTTATGTATACTGCATTAGTTTGGCAATGACTGTTTTCTATGATGCAGATTTTTACTGGACAACACAAAAAAACGAACTCATTCCTTAAAAAGTATCATGTTTTGGTCTCACACTATTACTGCCTACTTCTCTGCTGGTTTTTAATCTCCCTGTTCTGGCCTCATAAAAGGGGAGTTGTCAGCAGATTTCCATGTTTCACTCTGCTTAACATAGTGGCCTCTAGTGTAAGAGGTGGTGTTGGTGTGCAAGACAGTAAAACTGGGGGTGGGTGAGGGCTGTGGGAGTTAATATCCGGTGTACATCCATGGAGACAGTGCTGTTGTGTCTGCACTAGACCTGCAGAAAGGAGCACCCTTCAGTGCTAACCAAAAATCCCCCTGAGAGAATACTGTGCGTCTGACAAGAATGTACAGAAGACAGCCCTTTAGTTTCTACTATAAACATACTATTAAAAAAAGCACAATATCAGAAAACCCAAACAAACACCTCATAAACATTCTCACCCACACAAAGATCCTCCTTGCCTTTATCACTTTCAAACCCTCTCCAGGGACAGAATGAGTCTGCATTAAGGTACTCTGCATGATTTTCTAGCACAGAACACCAACATCAATTTTATTTCTGGTTAAAGGAGTGGCAATCAATGTTGTTAGATAAATAAGTTAGAGATAGATAGGTTTGCACATTAGACATGGCAACACAACAAAAGTGAGAAAGTGAGAAACTCAAAAGAGTATGCTGACAGTTAGAGGATCCCAGGTGAGTGTATGAGCCACAACTACCCAGCCAGCAAGGCCAAAACAAAAAATTCTAGCAACCACATTCGAGAAAGGCACTCCTTATGACAGGACATTTAGATGGTGGAAAGAGGTAACTGATGCTGTGACATCTGATTCTCATAGAAACCCGAAGATGAGCGTTTTAAAATGCTGCTCAAAATTGTTGATCTGTAGCATGAGATACCAAGCATGTTACAATGACATTTCTGTCCACCTATGTGCAATAGTACTGAGCTGTTTTGCAGACCTTGAATGAAAATGTGAACCACATTTTCACATGCAGTATAGTGTATTTATGCCACTAACCTGTCTTTATGTATGAGTAAGGGCAAGATGAACAAAGAAGGACAGAGACATAGAGGCAAAAAGAGTGCAATGAGGCCCAATGTGCCAAGCATCAGCTGGTGTGTGCATTTACTCCTGTACTGCAGATAATGCAATTAGAAACATGTGCTACAGGGAATGAGCTCTTACAGCGTTCTCTTCAACACCAAGTGTTCTGCTCTACAGCACAGCAAAATGTCAACAACCAGCGAGCAGACAGGCATAAAAACACAATGCATGCATGTAGTGCTACAATAGTACGACTAGGTCAAATGAGGATAATTACACTAATAGTTTGACTTAACGCAATAATGTTTGCAAGTTTTAAGGAAAATAGCCCTCCCATAGGGCTGTTAACAGCATAGTTTCAGCACACTGTTGAATTGTTGTGCTATATACAAGATTTAGACAACAACCAGCACGATAACTCACAATCAGTCATAGTGCATCAAAGAATCACCTCTGTATTTGTCTGCAGGGTTGTGTTTAACCACCTCATACAGAAAGCCCTTCCAACTACGTGTGAGTGCCAGACAACACTCCATTCCCATATGGACACCTCCTAGGGGGTACGACTGCCAAAATAGTATGTACCAGGGTAGGAGGAGGGGGCTAGTCTGTCTGGTTTGCCCTCCCATAAACATTACCAAACCAAGGCATGTCAGACATTTCACCAGAGGTAGCAGGAGCAGCACCTGCCACACTGACCAAGTGGTCATTTGTTGTTTGTTACCCAGTTGCTGTTTACTGAAGATCTTGCCACCAACACAATAGCACAAGCACTGACACATGATGGTAGAGTGGAATCCTCAGGGCATGTGCCATCTTGATACCATTAGAGCTGCATTAGTTTAGATTCCCATTAGCCTTTTTAATAACCGCTGTAGAGCATGCCTCTTGCACTGCTTCCGTTCCATAAAGCTGTTCCTGCTGCAAATATAAAATAACTCAACTAAAGACAAAGAAAGGCACATTAAAGGTGTCAATATCAAGCATATTGTATGAAATAAGTAAAGAGTAGAAGTAAAGAAAAATAAACTATTCTAGATGTCATCAGCAACTAACCAGTAATAAAATATTACGTTTTCCTTTTAAGAATTTAGAAAGCTCTGTGAAAGTCAGAGAAATGTGTGCGTGTGGACAATTTCAGGTATATTACTAATACTTTTCTATCTGTATGGCATATTATGGCTTATTTATACCTGCTAATATATATACCTGCATTTAATCATCATTAATCATTGGGCAAAACAATGGGTTTGAATGAGAGCTCAGATTTTTGTATGCCCTCAGAACTAGATCGGGTGTATCCAGTGGTCCAACAAGTGTAAACATGAGGATTACCAAGAATATGGTTTAAACAATGGAAAACAAATTAGCACACCTGCTGAATAATGCTGTCAGACTAGAGCCTTTAGATGAGCAGCTCTTGTTACAGCAACTTCCTGACACAGCTTACTCATCTGGAGATGTTGTCTCCCTCAGTCTGAGACAAAAGAAAAACTTCATTCTGCAGTTTCTATGGAAACTCCTCACAGGAGCACTTTTTGGCTATTAATGGGTCTCTTGACAGTACAGTGAATCTTATGAAGGAGCCATTCTGCCAGTGTCCAGTTCTGGGTAAGGGTGCTGAAGTAAATTGGCAATAACCTCATAAGGATACATTTTGGAAGATATATTTTTCTTGCTAACACTTACATCATAAGTTCAATGCCACTCATTTCATTGTCTGCACACTAAATATAAGACTATAGCCAGCAGCCAGTTAACTAAAGCTGCTTTCAGACATGCACTAGAACCCTGAACATATCTAGACATGACTGCAGAGAGAACAGGAATGTCTGACTCAAACTGCTCGAAAGTCACTCAGAGTCCCCTAGTACAAAGTCCATGTAATGTAAGAATGTGATCTCTGCGATGTCACGTCATCTCTGCACAGTCTATAAGGGTGTCCTGCCACTTGCTGAAATCAAGCAGCATTTCTACCCATGTGAGAATACGTCTGACTTGGATAGTCTCCTGCTGTGCACTCCACGCGTTAAAGCAGAAATATACATAATGTCTGGGCCTTATTGTCATTGTCCAAAGTTCATGTGAAAACAGCTTCAGTTCAGAGCAGAGACAGATAGAAATTACTATTCTGGATTTACCTAAAGCAAAAAAAAAAAGAAACACATAACCCCCTGTTATCAGACCGAGCACAGCACGTTTCAGCAGCGTTCCAGCTGCGCTGGGCCTCGCTCATTGGGAAAGGCACCATAGGATAGAGTGGTAGCCATTTGCTGCGGCTTTCGCGGCACTGACGTGCTAAAAATATGTACCAAATCTTTTTTTTTAGGGCAGACGCATCAAGCATCACAGAGCAGATGAGACGAGCAGAAAGTAAAGACGCAACTGACAGACCGACTTTTACTCAGCTATGAGTAAAAGTCTCCCTGTTATGTCTGTAGCTGGTTGACTGAATTAACCCAGTGCTGGTTTCTTCTCTTCACACATACGAAAAGAAGGGAGTTTTTCCTTCTGCTAGACAATGTGTGTCAAACATACAAACTGATTAATTATGAGGATATATAGCTTTAACAACAAGAAACGGCAAATATTGGATTAATTTTGGTTTGTTTGGTGTTCATTTTAGTACATATCCAGCTTTATTATGATAAAACGTACAAATAACCACAGAGAATACTGAAATGTAGAAGTTGGCAAAAAGCCAGAAAATCAACGCTCCGCTTCTACACGCTCCCAGTAGACGGACTAAACACGCAACCCTGACGGATTCAGAGGAAAACAGAGAGTCAAAGTGCAAACCAGTGAAAACCACTGGAAAAACTCTGAGTACAGTTGAGCTAGTATTATGTAGCGGAAAAATACTTTTATGCCTTAAATACAGAAAGTAATATTCCAAAATACATCAGGTTGTTTTAAGCAACTGCAGGATATTATATTATAATATCTTGCAGGTAAATACATTGGCAATATTCCTGGATCCAGAATTCAATAACTTAACTCATATAGCAAAATTCAGAATCTCAGTGTCAAAGTCAACCTAACATGGTGAGAATCATTCATCTACATCACTTTGCAACTAGGGAAAGACGCAATAAACCATTCAAGCTTTCCAAGAGCTTTACTATGTGACAACTCACTGTGCTGTTTGTCTCTCTCGCTACATACCAAATGTGGTCCCACACATTAGTGTACATGCACGAAAACATTCAGGGCAGTCTGGAGGCCAGATGGAAGCTTAGATCACATGTGCGAAGAACAGAAAGTTTCAAAAGGCCTTGAAACTCTCCTCCTGTTCCTCCTCATGTTCTTCCATATCCCTAGGTTAGAGAAGCCATGTTTCTGTTAGGCTTACCTATACTTACAGTATGTACTAAGAGAGACAGTGTTTGGTAACTGAGACCTCCCCTGACTCACTTCCCTGGGTGCCAGTAACAAAACACATCTCAGAAGTAACCACTCATTGACCCATTCAATGTACAGTTTTATGGCCACTTCCTGACCATGAGTTGTAGTCAGGCATTTCTGGATTTCTGTGGGGTCTATAAAAACATTCAACACATGGGCATATAATCAAGACATTTCAGCGCTGAGTGCACTTAGCAAGCCATAGATTAGGTATCACTAAGAAGCATGGATTCATGGTAAAGTGTGGACCCACACTGTGGTACTTTCAAGCATTCAGTTTTCATGATGCTTTTTTGTGAGCTTTACTGTAAGACTTTAGCTACATGAAAACATAAGTGTGTAGCCTAATGTGTATGGGCTAGTTTTCTTTACCTGGCCAGCCTCAGATGTGGGGTAAAGGCTGGTTCTGGGTGGCCCTGGGATTACCCAGTCAGCTTGTCTGACTCAAAACTGAGAGAACAGAACTCCTTAACTCTGTGCCAGTTCATACGCTAGGCTTAACAGTTCCCCTCACAAGAAACCCACTCACATTTCGGAGCAGACAGAAAGCGAGAGGAGGCTAGATGCAAGCTGGAGACGGGGGCAGAGAAACAGCGTAAGATCAAAAGAAATGAGGAAGGGAGAGGAAGCCAGACTTGGTATCATGAACCTATAATAAGAGTCTGTGACAGAGACACTAGGTCAGTACCTTTAGGTAATCTCATAATACAAGACAGGCAAAAACTGAATTCAAACGCTATACATTAGTGTATAATGTATAAGTGTAAAACAAATGTAAAATGAGAATGTTATCCAATTGGTTTTTACTTTTTATCTTTAACACCAAGTTATAAAACCTCTGATTGGACTGGAGAGAGTATATCTTATCTCTCTCAGTTCCAAATGAAATGTTTTCATGCACTACCAATGAGAAAATAGGTGAGTAAGAATAGAGTACGCTTGATTTTCAGGTATGTAATAACTTGGAAAGGTGTTGCAATTAGCTGCAACAAGTTAACTTGTATCCAAGCTACAAGAGGATTAGTTCACAAATGTCACACTATCTGTGTATTGAGTACCAGTCAATATGAGTTGAATACTAAGCATTTCCTCACATTACTCTCCACTGTGCTGGTGAAAGCATGCAGTGTCTGTGGCCTTTTGTTCCTCTTAGCCATTCAGGGTGAGCCACCTGCTCTGCTCTGCTCTGCTCTGCTCTACTTAGGCTGACTTCGATTTATACAGGGTGTTATACAAGTTGTAGGGAAAATTGACAAGGAACTGGACAAATACTTACTCTGTTGGTTGTTGAACCTTAGATAAAATCTGCTATGGTGCCTCCCGATTATCTTGTCTGACTGTATCTCATATACCTACTTATCTTTTGACTGTCCAGTGTAGCTAGTGAGCAACTGAAGATGTAAACATTAGCTTGCATTGGCTGGTGTCTGTATGCCTCTACAATGGATAAACAAAGCTAGGATATTGACACAGTAATGGCAAAAGGCCAAGACACAAACGCGGCATCCGTTCTCCAACTCAAAAAGCACCACAGCACAGACCAATTTTATTTTCTTAAGTGTGTGAGTGTGTCCCACTGTCGACTAAATCTAGATGTGGCTTTGCTTTATCTCTACTTATTGCTAAGAGAGGCATCACGCACTAGAGCAATGCTGAAGAGCTGCAAAAGTCTGAGTTTGGGGCCCTGACTAGTTTCTTGTTTTACTGCCAGACTGTAATTAGCCCTTAACAGATCAGTGCTATAGTATTACGGCAGATACTCCATTGATATCTTGTGGCAGACCTGTTCTGATGGAAGCCCCAGGCAAGTTTTCACTTTACAATGAGGAATTTAAGCAAAACAGGTCAGATTACATTTTCAGCATGAAATCCATGCTTTTCATGTTGTTGAGTGGTCATGAGCATATTGGCCATTAGAGGGGCATGGTTCATAAGACTAGAGACATTTGACAAGCAGAAAATTCTGCTGGCCCAGACTCACATTACAAAATCCCAGGTTGCTGTGGTTACTTAGCCCACAATAATACCATTAGGCGACGGGAAGAAAGCAGAGACAGATGCTAGGGCCTCTAAAACTAGCCTGGTTGTCCCTATACATGTGAGTTAATGGGCCTCTACTTGACACAATTTGCATTAAGATCACACCTGTCTACCATGGAGAACAGAAATAAAGCCTGGACGGCTTAAACCACTACTAACATTTTCCTTTACTAACACAGTACTGTCTGTGGTGTCTAACAACACCTTACATGCTGACCGCACACCTGCACTTTGTGGGTGTGCAAAGTATAATGGGCCCTCATGGATCTAAAATCAGTCTGTGACTCATTAAAACAAACATTACCATTGAAAAACAGCTAGGTGTGTGTGTTTGAGTAAAACAACTGGGCTCAAAGTACATTTACCTCCTGTCAGAAGATGGGGCACAAGTGTTAACACAATTCTCTGGTCAGTGCTTGTGGCAGGATGTGTGTGCTGAAAGCTTAATATGACCAATGGCCCCCTCCCCAAAACTTCTTTTTCAGTGCTCTCTCCCATTCAAGTGTACTTCAATAATTAATCTTATGCTGTCAGCAAGACAGACCCCACACACGTAGAGTAACTGAGAACACAGACTTTCAGTAGCCTGGTTTCAAGAGTATGTGACACTTCATTGCAAAATAAACAAAGGTTATTTTTCTAACTAATAGAAAAGGGACTGTATTGAGAAAGAAACACTTTAGAGATTAATCAACAATCAACATAGGATAAATGTGCAACTATTGCATAACTATGATAATAAAGTAAGTGTAAAGATATTTTACACTCCACAATTCAAGCCCCTCAGTTGTGGGGGCTTTGGGGGTTTTAGAAGATGAAGCATTTTTACCAAATGACTGGTTAATCAATAAAATAAGCCTGATAAAAACTATTCTTTAAAACATAGACAATCCTGCAATTTAGTTTCCCCTTATCAGTTTAGTTGCAACTTAAAGAATTACAACCTAAACATCTGTTTTAAACTGCTTAATATTGTTCTTAACTGCAACAAGACAGGGAACGTTTCAATATTTTATCAGTACACCATACACACACAGAGATTACATTAAAAGCCACATAATTAAAAGGAGTTACAATAAATGATAAAATCATTCTTTTTCCAATCTCAGAAGGAGATCTGGGACCACACATATGTCTCATGCAGCAACAAGGTAATCCAGATGTAGCCACTGCTGCTTGAAGGTACATCAAGAGCTAGTAATAGCTCTGGGGTCAGAAGTCAAACAACTGAAAACGAAACTCTCAGCACATCATGATTCTGCCTTAGGGATGGGAACTGAACACTTAACATGCCAGCAGTCAAACAGCCCATGGATGACCAGACCTGGGTCACCAATCACAACACAGGGTAAGAGGTCAAACTGCTCTGTTGAGGCCAGTCAGGTATTAGGGGTACCTTGGGAATAAAGTAAGGACACAACAGGACACATGTTGTCAGACAGCTGACAAAACAGTCAAAAGCAGAAATTCCAATAAAAGTGTTAAAAAAACAATTTGGTGGCAAATGCTAACACCCAGACCTGAAGATTAGTTGACAAAGGTTTTTATATAACTGATACAGAGTGAATTACTACATGATGAAAAGCACATTCCAAGTGGCCTGTAAAACATAAAGTAAATACTGGTGAATAAAACATTTTCAAAGGAATCTTGACAAATGGATCACACTTAAAACAAGAATTTTGTTTGCCTGCACAGGTGTGATAGGACTATATATATATATATATATATATATAAAGTAGATCATGTTGGTCTCCCTCACTATTGTCAAGTTGACAGACGCGACAGGAGATGGAATATGAACAGATGAAACAAGAAGCCATTGACAAATGCTGCATTTTTGTTTAGAGGACCACCCATAATTTAGTA
>OMLM01010567.1:0-13447 GCA_900302695.1 Helostoma temminkii
TCACTTTCACACTCTCTGAAATGTCTTCATCCATTTTAGCAGTAGAAGATTTGGACTCAACAAATGTGATCTCAAAATACTCTCTCTCTCACACACAGACGCACATATATAACTATATAACTATATAACTATATATATATATATATATATATATATATATATATATAGACAAGGACAATAAATAGTTGTCTATAAATAGTAACTATGGCAGATGGTTTAAAGATTTGTCTCACCGTTCTTGAAAAGACATAAATAAAGCAAATTCAAGATGTAACCTGGTTGTAAATATGTTTTATAACCACATTCTTTGAGAACATGTTGACCAGTATAATCAGGGTAGAAATCCTCCAGTAAGCCAACTTTAGAGGAGGAAGGACAGTTTTTGGTCTAAAAGCTGTACTTTCTGGCCAAAACGCTACTCAGAGATGAATCTCTGAGTTACATTAGCACTGATCTTTGTTTATCTCACTGTCCACTTCAAAATTGACTCTGATGGATGTTTGTCTCTGGATATATACTGTACTTCACTGGGCATGTTAGGTGTTTTCAATTTTTACTTTCAATCTTTACTATCATCATTTTTGGCTTTCACCCTGCAGTCATTCTTTACTTAGCTCTTACTGTCATTGGAGGTCACTCTCCATTTCCACTTCCTTTGTTTTAGTTGCTTTAACTTTATGTATTTACCATCCCGCTACTGGCAAGACGTTTTACAGTCAGATTGTGCAATTGACACTAGAAAGCAATTACTCTCTTTAAGTATTCTGTGTACATGTCTCCTACATTTCACATGTAAACAGTTTAAAAAGTGCAATGTTTGTTTCCCAAACAAGGTTTGTTACTATCTGTCTGGAAGTAAACTAGATCCAGTTTACTAGTATTACTTTGCTACATTTCTTAGTTGTCTGGTGATGGTGTTTGAGTCCATCCAGATTATTAGTTCATAAGGGACACTACAGTTGAAATTATTCTCTGTCTCAGTCTGACACAGATTCAACCAAAATCATAATCATAATCATAATCATCTTCTTGTGTATGACAACATTTTAATCACGGGAAAGGGAATAAGCACACTACCCCCTTATATCCACTTCAAGTATATGGATAAATACATCTGCCTTTTTTACTACAGCCGCTGTGATAACATCTTTGTCAGATCTATGTTGGTGTTGACATACTATTGAATTCATTTTATAAATGAATGTAACTCCCTGGGTACAGTAGTGATACCCACTCAAACTGCGTGACAGCACGTAATAGACTTTGTTAATTGATCACCTCGGAGAACATATCAGGAGTGATTTTCTACACCCAACCTCGGACATCAGCTCCCATACTTGTGTATGTGAGAGAGAGAGCTATAAACACATGCATGAATTCTTCACTATTGGGCCCCATTTTCTCTCTCCCTCACACAAACAAACACACACACACACACAAACACATTCATATAGCTTTCCTCCAAACTGCCGAAATCACATCTGTGTCTGTCAAAATGGATTTAGGCAGTGAAAGTTGGTTTTCCATGTGATTGTTCTTTGTGGATTATTCTTTGTGAGTCATCGCCATATGTGTGCAAGATCACACACACACACACCAAAATCCCTCCTGCAGACTGGTGATGGAGACCAGCTGGTCACAATCAGTCAGGGCTAGGGGTTAAAATCATTGTGTCTGTGGTGTGGTGGAAAACGCTCATGGAGAGATCGGCGAGGCGGGAAGCAGGATTGAGTTGGACTTGACAAAATGTGATGTAGCAAAATGCATTCGTGTGTTGAATCTACCTCTGAAACTTGGTAGGCACTTTGCTATGACGGATATGGTTATTGTGTGATATAATGGCGAAAATACACAGTATTTCATTGGCAACAGTAAAATCACACTTTCAGTCAGTCATACATTATAGTAACTCCACTTCTATATCTGATCTGTATCTGTCTGGTGTATGTACAGCCAATAATTGATGGTTAAATGAATAGACTGATCATTTAAATGAACAAAATAATTTGTGTCATGGGCAAAAGTTAACTGGGCACCAAACTGTCTGATACTTTTAAAACATCTGACATAATACATTACCTTTAACACAGGAAGTAACGCTAATGTCACAGGCTGTGCTATGACACGGTATTATACACTGCTGAGCCCAGGTAATCATCCACAGCTGTCCACAAACACATGGACAGAAACATTTTGGATTCCTTACTAGTTTTTTGTCAAAGCAACTGTTTTAAGAGGAAGCCAGTAGATTGACACAGACAACAGCCAATAGCGGAACAAAAGATAGGAAACATGAAGTTGATCCAAACTGTTCTAGCTATTTCCTGCCACCTCAGGCCTGTTACTGAGGCTCAGCCCCATCTCTATACCACAGCATATCAATCCACAGGTACAATATGGAGTGAACAACAAACACAAACAAAGACAATCTTGAGTAACACATTTTCTTTTTGCATCTCTGTGATACTGTAGTAGTTGTAAAATAGAACATCTGCCACTGGAGCTTGCTTTTTTGACAACACTTGCCTCTCACCATTAATTTTGTATACACACTGAACCAATACAGATTTGTTGTGTTGGACTTTGTCTGAGAGATTGTGCATATCTCTAGATACTTAACTGGGACTGTGCTTTTTCAGTAGTTTGAGAAAGTTGACCCATCACTTTGTTTTAGTTGCCTACTAAAACAGGGTCCCTGTGTTTTGTTCCGCACTTACATGCTTTGTCTCTGCTAGACAGAGACTCTGTGCCATCTCTGATGTGGTGAAATCAATCAGTGGGATTGTCAGCTGGTTTTAATGGTTGCCTTGTCGCTGTGCCAAGTCATTCTTTCCTAAAGTGTTTCTCTCTTTTTGTCTGTCTTCTGTCTCTCACTCTCCCTCTCTCCGTGTCTTTATTTATTCCTTTCTCTTTTGGCTTTTTTTTCTGTCAAGATTTAAACCAGATCTGACCCTACCGCCAACACATAAGAGGAGGTTGATGCTACAGTAAGCATCTCTTAAAAAACAAAGAAATAAATGTGTGAATGCTAAGTCTGTTCACTGTAGCTTATCCCACATCATGTGGCTGACACTCTGCAGACCCTCAACGTGGCAGCAGGAACACGTGACATTATCACCCGAGTCAAAGGACATAATGCAAACAGAATATTTGTCTTTCAGACACTGTTTGTTGATGTGGACCGAACTTCATTCATTTTCTGTCTTCTGCGGTGAGTAAACTGATTTCTTCAAATATAGCTCTACTTTTTAATTGAATGAAGATGCTTATTCAGATATATGCTGAGAATCTTCATCTGTTCACTCCCAACCTCACTGGTGAGCATGTCTGTACGTTTTTTAGCTTTCCTCTGTAGTTTTTATGCAACTCGTATTGAATGAAATTCATTTAAACACAACATTGTAAGCAGAGAGAATGTACCCAGGTTGACCATAAAGTTGAAACTTCATTCTTGTCCATGCTTTTATACCACAATTAAAGGCCATGGAGCTTATTTCATCTCATTGTTCCATAGGAGATTCTGTACTTGACTCCCAGTTCAGGCAAACACAAGTGTGCAAGATGGAGTGATTAACTAGCCCAAGCAGTGCTGCCGAATAAGCATGTGGGTCTCCTAAAAAGATATAAATTGATGCTGCACAACCCGAAACCATGCATTAGACTTAAAAACCTACATTACCTACATTGCAACCTCACCGCTGGCAGGATAACCTTCCCCTCAAATGACACTATAAGCTAATCTATGTAAGACTTATATGAACCCCCTTTCAAAAGGCAAAACAATGAAAATTGATTTTAAAAGAAAAAGTTACTTAACAAAAAAAAGAAAAAAAGTTTCTGATGCAGCAAATGATTTTTTTATTATATCGAATTTCCAGGTCATCTGATAAAGTAAGTGAAGAAAGATCTCTCTTCTGTATTGACTACAATGGTGTTCATGGTATATAAGTACCCACTTGAATCATTGCACTTTCTATTTCCATCTTTCTCTTTCATACATAGACACATACTTATGCACACTGGTGTGCACACACATGTATGTACACCCAGCTGAGTGACTCATGTATTGTTTGGTTTGTGGTGATGTCATTTAATGATCATTCATTGCTGCATGCTTGTCAAGATTGTAGAGATGAAAGTGCTGGAAAAAACTTTTCCACAGGCAAATCTTTTACTTGAATGACAATTTGGTCTTGCCCAGAATCATGATATTCAAAGCTTTGTCTGCACAGTGTCAAACATTAGCTGGGCACAGCCATGAAACTGTTACTCTTAGTGAACTCCATCTGACTAGAGTCAAATTGCAAGCTGACAGCTGACACATTGCAAAAATGCTTATTTACAAGTACAAATGATCACGGTAGAGCTAATAGCTAAGAATTACAGATTATGTCTTCCTATTTTGGTGTCAGTTTATCTTTGCACTTGATATGTGGTAGACTTGATAAAACTGAGTGAAACAGATTCTGCAAGGTCAGTGCAGTAATAACAGTGGCAATGTTCTGGTAATGAGTGGTCAGAGAGTGATTGAGAAGTAGTCTTGTGTGAAGAATGAGTTAAGTAAGACAATACTAAACACAAGAAAAGTGTGGTTTAGTCATGCCATGTGTACGGGATTGTGTGTGTTTGTGTGTGTGTGTGCACGTATATGCATGCCTTCCCATACTTAGTGAAAACAATTTTAAAAGGGAAGGCATTGTGGAAACATTGAATTTCCTTTATATACAATCTAAGAGGTAAACTGATAAAATAAATGTAACACTTTTGTGACACTGAGAATCAAGCATATAACTTGAAATATGTCTAATAAGAATGTTTTCCATTGCAAAGAGCTACTGGGAAAATACAGGAACAACTATGAACTATGAAAGTAAAGCTTGGCCATAAATACAGGCTGGAAACGCTTACTGCAACGTTTGGTGTAACACAGTAAGCAGCTCCACCTGCAATGAGTAGACACAGGATATTGAAATCTCTTTGGGGTCCATAATGAAATGATTATGAAACAGTTCTCATTTTTGAATGAGGTGATGAAGTTCTGTACCAAATGTAGAGTGAAGCCTTGACATATTTTCTCATTTAAATGGGCTTAGAGAGCAGCCATTTAACTCCAGTGACCTGGGTTGGTTGGGGAAGTGTCTGGCACCAAGGCAGGGTGTGTCTGCCAAGCTTTAACCACCCAAGAGCAGTATTAGACACATGCACACACACAGTAAGATTGCGTGAGACATGCACATACTTCCTGAGATCAGTATTGCTTTTGCAACTGCAGATTGGCGGGAATCTGGGCTCCACATCATTTCCTGTCATTCAGGATTAGTTAGGTACTTCATTCCTTTCTGCTGATGGGATTCGATTTTGTAATGATGAAGACGTGAACTGATCAGTATTTTCTGCAGCACAAGACTGACTTTTGTATTTAACATCTGTGTGACATATTTTACAAATTACTACAAAAGAGTCTCTACTGAGATGGCAATTGTATCTAAAACATATTCCGATTAACTTATTCCAAACCACAAGGTCAGTATAATTGCAGTCATTATCCAACGTCTTTTCCATTACTCTTTTCATCCTGTTTCACCATCATAGCATTTTATGCCACCCCACCCTTCATAGTCTTCAGTTCATAGAAAACTCATGAGTGTTTGACTGTGCCTCTCTCACATCAAATATCTCCATATCACCAGACAGATGTGTGTCTGAAGAGAACATCTGTCCAAAGCTATCCCCTTGTCAAATGAAGTAAGTACATCAAAGTACAATCAGTTCATTGTACTTTTAAATAACTTTTTTTCTCAGAGGATTTGAATGAAAACATTAACTTATTTTTTTGTTCATGAGGAGCTCTCTCAGTAGGCAATTAGACACCATTTACCTCTCAAAGAGATGATTTATCTTCACTTAGGCGGCTGATAACTGCAGCAAGAGTAACTTTGGATGCTGGGCAAGTAATTTTTGGCTGGGTGTGCAAACACAGTCCCCAGCTATCTAAAGGCCAAAAGGTGAGAGATTTTTGGAAAAGAAAAAAATGAGGTATTGAGTACTAACTTTCAAAACAAAGTTAGGACTTTGAAGTGAATGAAGGCTCAAGGGATAAAATTTCAACATTTTATTGAAAGGATACAATTTAAATATTTTTCGCCAACAGAATGCCATTATTATTCTCCACTAAAATGCACCTGGCTTTTAATGATGATCCCATTGTATTACATCTTGGATATTGTTTTCTTTGCTTGGACTATGATTTGCAATGGTTGTAATAACAAGGTATACTCACCAAAGTAAGGGATGAGATCTGGAGACATTGTTACAATGTAATGTGACAGGGTCACACACAAGTCAGATGATGAGTCATTTTCTAATGCAAACAATTACACCAAATTATCTGCACTTTTTAAGTTAAGCAAACCAAAAATACTGGGTGCTTCATTATTAAGGGAAAGTTTTATAGAAGCTGAACCAGAAAGTCAGTCTTTAAACTGTTTACAACTGATTAACGTTGTAAATTAAATTAAATTTTTACCCATATATTACTCATATATTACAATTTACTGTCCATATTTATCCAAAAACCTGAGTCAAGTGAAAGTATAAATGACTTATTCCAAAATTAGGTCATTAAATTGCAAACTGACAGATCATCACTAGGTAATGTCTGTGTCTCTGATCTTGACCCTTTGTGAGTCATATGTTAAGTAACTGGGAAAAAGAAGTCTATAATAACTCTAAGGGCTCTTTGAGACTGGGTCATATAGGTTTTCCCTTATCCAATTCAAGGAATTAACAACAGAGGACCTCTTATGCCGTACATATATTACTGCCCCATGAGTCTAAAATATTATATTGTGCTGTATGAATACAATTTTGATTTTTAACTGATTGATTTTAGCAGCATTAGAATCACATCAAATTTCTGTTTTGGTGGTTTGGAGATTCTGTCATCCTTTTGTGACAATGTTTTGCCTCTTTTCCTATTTGCTCTCTCCTTCCATAATGTACTTCTTTCTCTTAATTTTTCTGCTCTAATTTTTCTGTCCATCCTTCATCATGAATCTGTAATGGCTTTAGCATATGGCATTTTTAAAGTAGCAAGAAGTAGCTTCTGTGTGGCAGTATATGTATTTGGGGTTTGTGTTCATGACTGTAACTAAGCCCTGTAGGCCAGTCCCAGCCCTGCTGTCTGTCAGATATCAACTGCATGCCGCCACACACAAAGGAACTGAGGAGCTTAAAGGACCATACCAGTGGTTTTGCACTAGTAGGTCAGCAAATCCTGTGTGCCTCTATATGACATTAATTTCACAGTTCATGCAAGTGGCACTGTAATGTTAAAATGCACTCTTAAGAGAGGCTCATTCAGTACACTGTCAGACTAATTGGCCCAAGTAGCTAATGAATTATAATGAAATATAAAGTTTTAATAATCAGCTATAAAACTGCAAAGTAATCTATCCTTGGTGCATTCAAGTACTGAAATGTGGTTCTTCTGTAATTCAAGCTACATCACTCAACTGCTATATAACACTGTATTCAGATGTGCTGCAAGGCTGGAAACTCCATAGGTAATGCAAACATATATTAAACATGAATATCATAAAAACCTCTGTGAATTATGTAAAAACATCTTACTAAGATCATAATGACTCAGAGTTTTAGCAACACAACAGCATACACGTCCACCATTCCTCAGATCACGTAGCCCACAACAACATCAACAGTCTTTAACAATGCTTTCAGCACAATAGGTGGTAAATAGGAGGTAAACATATTTGCTATTGTGATGTCATATTGCAAACTGTTGCAAGAGCAAGAATCAAAAGAAAAACTGAAACAGAAATGCAAGTACAGGCATGTGCTTACTGTCTTCACGTGTAAAACTAACCAGTTGTGGCCCTGTACCATTCCCCACCCACACAGAAACTCCCAGTGCATCCCTGCCAACAAGCCATCCTGAGTTTAGCATTGTCACAGTCTCCAGTTTCACTTCCTGTCTGCCTCCTCCCATATATGGTCTTTCCGATTCTCTTACTTTCCACCCCGTTTGCTCACCCAATTAACCTGATTTCTTCCACCTGTTTTCTCTCTCTTTATAAGCAGCGAGTATCTGTTCCCCGCTAGGTGGCCTGATATGATGGCCTCATATCCCAGGGAATGACCATCCAGCATTAATTCGATAAATTGTCTTCGTGGTAACTACCCTGCTTGACCTGAACCTTGTTCTGACCTGTGAACCCCTCTTGGAAACTGTGAGTGTTATCTTTGTTTGTTATTGGATCTGTTGTTTGGAATTAGGGACTTGAATTAAGGTTAGGATTTTGCTCGCTCCCCCCTTTTTTGGCTTTCTTATTACTGATACACCTACTTACCTGTATCCTGTTTCCTCCCTCTGACCACACTTGAATCCCCTGCACCAGTGACTGTTTCCTCTGGAGTACTCATCGGTTAATATATCATGTCACATAGTGTTTGTTTGTCAGGAGCCTTGAAGTTTGACACCCACCTGCACAAAGCGACCTTGCAGCACATGGTTGGACTTCATGAAAGCGGCCATCTTAGAGTCCTCCCGGAAGTGACACCACACTCTGCTCCATCATGCCCCTACAAACCTGACCTCCTCCTTCCTGGAGATTGAACTACAGCTTTGTAGTCCGTAGTGATTATCACCCTGAGTGAGTACTGTCTCTCTGTGAAATTACTCTTACTTACCACTCCACTTTAGTCACTAACTCTCTGCCCTTGTTAAGACCATCCTAATCCTCCGCTGTCACGAGCATGTTCTGATAGCTGCAGACCGTTAACATAATATTCCATCCAAGATCCTTGGTTGGGGTATCTCCTGCCTAAACAATTGTATCCAAGTGGCTACTTCCGCCTGTGACCATCACCAGCCAGTTGCATGCTCTGACGTCCACCAAAATTCATTTCATCTGGACCCCGGAGGCAAAAGAAGCATTCACCCATCTTAAGAACCGTTTCACCTCAGCCCCAATCCTGACTATGGCATAAAAGCAGACGCCAACTGACCCACCCAAGCCTGTTGAATCCCTTGACTTTATCCTACACCCTTCAGTTCATCTCGCAGCCATCAATCTTCTTGAGGAAGAAGTACTCAATGCTCATGCTCCTGCTCGCTCCACCTGCCCACCTAGTAAACTCTATGTTCCTGACCATCTACTGTTTTGAACTGGTGCCACTCCTCTCGCCACTTATGTCACCCAGGTGTAGCCCTCACCTGCTTTATGGTCCAACAACAGTTCTGGTGACCATTCCTCTTCTCCGACTTTAAGCCTTTGTGTCTATGTGCTTCACTTGTGCCTAAGCCAGAAATTCTTACAAACCTCTTTTGGGCCTCCTGCACCCTCTCTCGATTCTCGCGACGACCATAGTCATACCACCGTCCTGACTGTCATTGACAGGTCATCTAAGATGGTCCATTTCATTCCACTACCCAAACTTCCATCTGCCAAAGAGATCGCAGATCTACTTATCAATCACATTTTCCATTTCCATTGTCTTACCCGTGACACAGTGTTCACTGCCTGGTTCTGGGCCAAGTTCTGTGATCTCTGTCAGCCTATCATCTGGGTTCCATCCTCAGTCAAATGGTCAGACAGAGCGCCTGAACCAGGAACTGTAGACTGGGGACTGGGATGAATGTGATATATGATGTGATAATGATATGGAGAGTGGGCTATCACCAGTTTTGAGTCTGTCTTTGGAGGAGAGCTAAACTCAGCTTAGAAAATGCTTTTGCCGGCCGTTCTTAACATAATATTCCATTCAAAATCCTTGGTTGGGGTATCTCGTGCCTGAACAATTATTCCCAAATAGTTACTTCCACCTGTGACCCAACACTGGAGGAGATTTATCAAGAACTAAAGTTCCATCGCCAGCCCGTTGCATGGTCTGACCTCCACTAAAATTCTTTTTGTCCGGACCCCAGAGGCAGAACAAGCGTTCACCCATCTTAAGACCCGTTTCTAACCATGCCTGACACCTCTCATCAGTTCATTGTGAAGGTGGACGCTTCTGACCATGACGTAGGTGCGGTAGGTGAGCACCAGGGAAATGCTTGGAAAAAATGCTTTTCAAGGAGTACAAATATGTGACATTGTCAAAAAAAACATAAGTGACCAGAATAGCTGGCAAAAATACAGGCCAGCTTTGCTTGCCAGAGTGTATGCAAAAGGCCTAAGAAGGTGCTATGATGACCAGAAGTTTAATGCTATTCGAGCCTACTAACACACCGTTATCCAGCTGCCTTGTTGTGGTCCCTACTGTGGTAGAGCCTAACAAAATCAGTGTTCCAAGTAGGGCCAAGTAGTGAACCTCTCGCAGGAAGATTTATGGTTAGAGTCCAGACTGACACTTCGTGTCGAGGCAGCGGAGGTGCATTTCAATCTCATCCTGACCGTTAGGAAGTGTCATTGGACAAAAAAGGGGCAAAGACAGAGAGTGAATTGCAGTCCTTAATAGAACAGCTAAATATTGTATTGTACCAAAAAATGTGTTATAGCATATGCCAGTAGAAGGTTGAGAAATGCTAAGAATGACAGAAATTACATTAGCTTGAGGGTGGAGCTACTGGTGCTGAAGTGGGCTGTATCAGAGAATTTCAGAGATAATGATGAAGAGTTTGACAGGTGCATATATATTTGTAATGCGGTCAGGAAAGGGACGGCTCTAGAGCCAGGTCTAGTCAGGCAGGTATCAAGTGTTGTCAAGTTAGGCAGGTTTGTGCTGGTGCAGGTAAGCCAGGTGCTGAGGTCACTGACTTGTGGAAACCTCGGCATGTAGCCAAACCACAGATTGAACTACCAAAGACAACTGCTCTACCAACATACATGACTCCCTGGTTACTCTAAAAATGAGTTGAAACTGTTTCACAACAGTGATCCTGCACTTAAGTCCTTCAGATACTTTTGGGACATTTTAGAAAACTTGCAACCTCATGATCAAAAAGCTGAGCACTGTTAACTATGTTGCTACTATAACAGACTGCTGGTCTGCCAGACAATGTAGCTATTTAGGAGTCACCTGTCGCTGGATAGATGACACCTCTCAAGAGAGGCATTCTGCTGCCTTGGCTTGTAGACCTCTCAAAAGCTCACACACATTTGATGTTTGAGGACACATTTGATGATGGAGACTCCACCCTTAATGATTCAACAGAAGAGAGTGAGTTAGAGGTGAAGTATCAAGATGTGTCATTTTGAATGACAACACAGGTCTTGAGTACCAACTTCTAAGGCACAAAAAGTGTGAATGTCATCTACTCAATTTTACATCAACAGGTGATGCGACTGCTGTCGGAATTTCCAATGAAACATACAAGAGGCTGTCTTAGTCTGCATTTGCAAAATGTCATGCTCTGTGAAATAAAATCAGCAGGTAAACAATGGCTTATGAAACAGTGAAACGTGAATGCAATCTGCAGTTTCTCCAACCCAATCAGACCTGTCGGACCTCTATGTTTCTTGCTGTGGAAAGGGTTGTGCGCATTCAGAGCAAGAGCAAGGAGAGAAAGCAATTCATAATGTTTGCACAACTTTAGATAAAGATAAGATAAAGATGTAGGCGACAGAACTTATATTGTTTTTAAACACTGATGCATGAATAATGGGTGAATCCACCTGTCTTAATTAACTTTGCAAGACCATGACAATCCCGCTGCAATGGGATTTCTGGCATGAATACACTGCTGTGATGAAGCCTGTTGCCATGGCCCTTAACATTCTCGAAGGGGAATCATCTGTGCACATGGGCTTCTTGCTGCCAACATTTTACCAGTTGCAGGAGAAGCTAAAGAAGCTTAAATCATCTTGCAAAATGTGTATATTTCTTGTTGATGCCCTGCAGGAAGGGATCCAAAAACATTTTGGAGAAGTCATGAAAGAGCCTGAGCAGATTGCAGCAACAAAACTCCTACCAAGATTCAGAACATTACGGACCACAGTGAAGAGTATCTTAAAAGCTGGGAAATATACTTGATTAGGAAATGTGAGCGAGTAGACTCAGACATATATGAATTTTTATAATGTTACTTGCCACCACTTCAACTTTGTCTGAAAAATCTTCGTATGAGGATTTCTCAACATACGCTAGATACATGGGCAGCATAGCTGCACAAATGAGCAAAGACCTACAATACAAATATTTTTTTAATTGATAATACTTACGGCAACCACTGTTTTGTTATATTCAATCTTGTGCCCATACATTTACGGTCATATTCTTCATTGGAAACTTTAAATAAAATTTTTTAGCTTTGCCAGCATTAACTTTCCATCATTAGCCATTTGGCCATTTGGCAAATGCTTTTATCAAAACCGGCTTACAAGTGAGGGACAGCAACTGGGTTTTGGTGTCTTGTCCACGGACACCTCAGCATGTAGGGCTGGCAGATGACTGCAACACACATATTACTGCTGCTGATTTGCACAACAGGCTCGCACATTTACATATTTCCATGTCTGATACTCCATTGACAGCATATCTAATTACCAGAAATCTGATGACCAAAAATTAACTAATGACAAGATGCAGTATATTTGCAAACTTCTTTACCACTTGTCAGATATCAGTACATAACTCTGCATTTGTGCTTATTGCAACTTGCTGCTTAGTGGCAGACAAATAAAGCGATACAGTATGATGATGTATAACAATATACTAAGTTGTCTTAACCAAGTTGGGCTGGTTTATCAAGAGAGGCGCCACCACAAAGTGCTTTTTTTTCTTTTGTATTTAATTTTTGTTTTGTGTTCTTCTGTTGAACACCAGTTTTGTTTTCTTGTTCAGAATAAAGAACACAACACAACACAAGACATTGTGTCTTGGACCCATTTAATTTCACCAGGCCAAGTACAGTAGCAGACTTACTTGAAGAATCTTTATTTCATCTATGCATTGCAGGACATGGCCTGCATCAGGGTTATTTACCCCGATAATTACTCTGAAAGTCGTATATCTAAACCAACCCAGACTCCTAAAAATTACATTCCTATAGAATTAAACTGAAATCAGGAATACTTTTTTATGAGAAATATAATTGCAGCCAGATTATGTTTTCTGTCAACATAATGACCACATGTTGACAATAGCATAAATGAACAATTCGCAAATACGTTGATGCTTAACATATTAATTAAATGTCCACAGGCAAAGTATTTTTGTCTGCCAAATTATCGGATCTACAACATAACTTTTTCTCTTCCACTTAAATATCTGATCTTGCAATTCAACATTCTGCTATTTGACTCCAACTCTTTTAATGTGTTTTATGGTTTGATTCAGGCAGTCACAGCACTGGGTTAGGGTCAGGACAAGATTGTGGTCAGGGTAAAGAGAGAAAAATCTGAAAACAGTAACATTGTTTTTTATTAAACACAAACACAAAATGTGTCTCTAATCCTAGCAAAAGTACTTTTCATGCCTAAATTCA
>OMLM01010567.1:13467-25886 GCA_900302695.1 Helostoma temminkii
AAATATCTGATCTTGCAATTCAACATTCTGCTATTTGACTCCAACTCTTTTAATGTGTTTTATGGTTTGATTCAGGCAGTCACAGCACTGGGTTAGGGTCAGGAAAAGGTTGTGGGCTGGGTCTGCAGATTGCCAGTCCTGCATACTATATGCCGGCCATCCCCCCCAATCACTAATTAATTTAAGTTAATTAGTGTGACATTTCATTCATTCACAAAATACATCACCTAACAACACAATAAATATGTTTGTTACAAAAACATTATCAGGGTTACTGTCTGCTTGTTTAAGAACTTAATTTTTAGGAGACAGGGTTGATCTAAACACAGTGATGAAATAAAGTGTTTCTACGTGTCTCTTCTCATTCAAATTCTGTAGAAAAAACATGAGAGCCATTCTTAATTTCATTTGATCCTGAAAAAATTACAACATGAAGCTAATAAAGATAGTGTCTTGCAAGAGAGATAAAACAACATATGTTCTATTGACAAAAGACAGGTCTCCTACACTTTTTGAATAAACAAGATAACTGGTGGAGCAAGACAAAAAAAATTTCTGATTTCACAAGAAGACTTGTGGAGTTTAATACAGGTTAATTCCTGTTTGGAAACATTCAAGAGTTTCTGAAGTAAATATTACTAAAGAAGCAGCAACAAATACATATAACCAAAGAGTTCAGAGGAATTCTTAATATTACTGATGCCACTGTTTACATCAGTAACTTACAATATCCAGGGCTTTCCACTGAACTCTGTGCTTTGGTTAGATCTAAACAAATGACAAAAATAGACATGAAAACTTAATTCAAACTAAGCCATAGTAAATCTGGTGTGTGTCCCTGGTGTGCTGGTACATATGTGAATTATTTGTACCTACTCACTACTCAGCTAATTTCCTATTTCTATTCTATGTTGTGTTGTTGGGTTGGTATTTCCTAGTTAATCCCCTTTTGCAGACTAATCATGACACAGGTCTCTTTTGTCTAAGCATATAAAGGAAAGCTCAGGCCAATGGAATGGGCCTAAAAGCTCATAAAACCTTCATCAAACATCATTCCCTACCAGGCTCATCAATCTGAATTATCAAATAAGGGTTGATGTTTTTCCTATACTCTATATAAGCGTATTCATTATGGCAAGAAGAGGTGGTGTTGATTTCAATCTTAGCATGAAAAATAAGGCTTGTGACATCCTATATTTTCCTTACTGTCAACAAATTTTATGAAAAGGCCAAGGCCAAATGTAAGTACACCTATCAATACTTTTGTCAACACTGTCTGTTGGCATTCAGCTCAAAGCCAATTTTTCCATGGTGAAAATCAAAAATTTTAAAGTATGCATGTCATTTATTAATATTTATAATATTTAAGGGTTTATATTTTATTCAAGGCTTCTACTGGTACAATAATATATTATTTTTTAAGTTAAATTAGGGCTAGTGCTTGTGCAGCATGTTGGGAGCAAAGCTGCTGGTTCAGGTGTTCAGGTTGATATGTTGATGCTGAGTGGGTGAGATGCTGGGTGAGCGGGATGCCCAAAACGGATGGCGAGATATGGACTTCCACGCAGCTTGACATCGAGGTGTATAGCACTTCTTGGACAGTCACCACTAGAGCATGGTCTGTACAACGATTTTGCATGGATTTTACACTCAATGCCCTTCCTGACACAACCCTCATTAATTTTGCACCAGGCTCGAGACCAGCTCTCATAGCTACAGTGGCTGGGGTTTTGTGGACATTTTGGGGGTTCAGTGTCTTGTCAAGGAATATTTTGACATATAGGAAGTAGAATGGACCACTGACCCTTGGGTCAAGGGGCAATCACTCTACCAATTGCACCACTGCCGCCACCTGAAATGTATATGACCCCTTCAAAAACGGATCATAGTGTTAAATAGGGTTCACGGAATCATCATTCACATGTCTCTGCTGCTTAGAATCAACACATATGAGACTTGTCAAATATGTAAATTAAGAAAAGTTCTCATTATATTAATAGAAAAATATTTAGCTCCACTTACAGATTACTTCTACAAACTATTTTTTCTGTTTCAAATGTATTTACTATTAGTATATTTATTTTCTAGAAGAGGATGCACCAGGACAGCAGCACCAATGCACCAGCTTAGATAGAGAAGAATAATTCTTAGTAGTAAAGATGCATGTTAACAATGCTTAGTCTTAAAATACTTTTGGGTTTGGTGCAGTAGTTTGAAATAATTAGGCATAATTAGGCTGCCCAGTCTAAAGCATTCCACAGCAGCTGTACCATAAAATCTTTATTTTATAATTTTTTTTTTAACTGTCAAAGAGGTAATAATTGTCATGATAATTGTCTATTTGTTTATTATTGAGGTCATTGTGTGCATTATAGTAAGAGGTGTTTTTAATGTTTTGACCACCCTATTTACATGAATGAGGGGGCCAAAGCATAAAGCACTAATAGTTATAGTGTCTTTACTTGCCATGTCAGCTGCTATAGACCTTTATGACCAAGACAGTTCTTGCAGACAATCTCAGTAATGTTTGTCAAACTCAAACACTTCACACTGCCAATGGAGCATATCAGTGTCAATATGCTGGAGACAGAAACATTGAACCTATTTTATGCCAACATAGGGAAACATAACTTCTCACTGCACTGGCTGTATTTGGACCTGCAAAGGTGTGTTTGTGTGCATAAATGCCTGTTGTAGGTGAGTTTCTATACAAGAGTTTATATTTTGAGCTTGTTTAACCTCTTAACTCATCCTATGTAGGGTTTCCAAGGAGTAAACCCAAGCCAGCTTTGTTCCTCTCCCAGGTGTCTCTTTTAATGCACAACTCACTCTGCCTCCCCTCTTTTCTCACCTCCCATCCCCTCCTCACCCTTCACTATTTGCCCAACCCCAACCTCTGTCTTCTAGGCTCTGCAACTCACCCTGGTTCCTGACGTCAACACCAACCCCTGATCTGTGAGTGTATTAGTATATGTATATTCTTGATTTGCCACTAAGCTGCCATTTTTATATTTACAGTGTGGATGGGAAAATCAGCTCTCTGATGTGTGATTCTGTGTAATTTTTGTTTATCAGTATTCCTGACCACAAAATACTGTTGGTGTGGCCATTTCACTGAGGATAAAATTACTATGGTGGCAACCATACTTGCCAACCTTTCCAATTTTACCTGGAAAGTTAAAATTGGAAGTTTTTTAGATTGGCTATTTGTACTTTTCATACATTAAAAACATATCACTTAAAGAAATACTCATGTCAATTTCAGTAGACAGAACAAAGAAGATAATCAGCTATAAGCAGCTTTGGTATATCAGAGAGGTATTAATTTAACAATAGACTGCTGTAGCACTTATTATTGTTTCACCCACAATTGTCTTGGTCCCAAGGTTGGTAAGTATGGTGACAACACAGAAGCTTCTGAATCCTGAATGGATGTTAATTAGACATATTTTTTTATATACAATTTATTGTATGTTTACCTTAATAAAAATTAATTAAAAATTAAACAGAGAATTCTGTTTTATGTCTTACAAAGTACATGGTGCAGCATTAGATAAAGTAACTTCTAATGGCTCAAATGTTGCAGCCTATCAAAAGAGATTTGCAGAGTATCCATTCATTCACAAGCAGTTTTTAATGTGGTTGCAAAGGACTTAATCTCTTCTGTATGGTCACAACAAGTAGAATAAGTCTTTACAAAATGATTTCACAAAAATAAGAATAACTCTAAGTTTAAATGACATTGGTTCATTTAGTTTATAAACTGATTTTATGTACTATGTAGAATATTAGATATTATATATTATGTTATGTATTAGGATGTGATATAAACTTTATATCTGGAAATGTCTTTCTTTAGCTTCACTCTTTAGCAGTGATGACTAATGTGAGTTTTATTATTCCCAAAATCAAATTTTAATGTAGTGTAATTTTGTCAGACAGCAGTTTATAAATTCAGAAATGCATGTCACTCTGTCAGCACTGTCAACACTGTCCTGTGCATGGACTGAATGGAATATTAAACACCAAATGTCAGGGAAAAGGAGTTGATTTATGACCTTTTTGGAATGTGCACCACTTGTGTCCAAGTTAAATTTCATCTTGGACAAAATAAAGTTCATGTTGTCCTTTCTTGTCTTTCCTTATCTTAATGTTAGACCAGTTGACTCTCACTACATGATCTGTTGTCTCACTATTTAGTTGTTCACTTTGTCTCTACACACAATAGTGCAGAGTGGGTTTTTGTTGAACACTTGCTGCTGGAAACTACAGTTTTTGTATGAGAGCCTGAAACTAAGCCATAAGTCACAGGTCATAAAACCAAAGCAATAAGTTGAAAAGTGCCAAAAAGCTAATGAGAGGAAAAGGCAGGGGTGAGTGACCATACTCCACAGATTCATCATTATATGTTACCTCTTCAAATGCATGGATTTATTATTTATGCTGTAAAAATATAATGCTATAATGACTGCATCAGCCTTAAAAAATGTACATGCGCCTAAGGAAAGTTGTTCACTTATCAATGTGGAAAACTACAAGTAGATATGCTGTGACATGAATGAGTATATCTGTGGTGTGTAATTTTGAAATTAGTTTCGATGGTTGTGACATGTTTATATTTTGTATGATACCAAGTGTATGTTGGCAACAGCACAAAATATGGGAAAAATTCTTTGACAAATTGAGAAGAAATAATTATCAGTTTAGAGTGATGTGTAGACATCATAGGACATGTTCTGACATGCTGGATAGGATGTGAGTCACAGAAGTTTTACATTTGAGACTTTTTGTGACCGTTTGGCTAGTATCAATGGAATTTGTGAGAAAAAGGGAAAATTAATCCTGGCAGAAAAAAATAAGGAGGAGAAGGTTGTGGGAAAACCTGATGGAACTTGGATATTGTCAAAAATTTTGTCCTTGCGCTATCTTGGGCATAACTCTGTGATTGTTGCTGTAAAGTTGACCACAAAGTAGATTTTGATATGTTGGTGAAGACATGAGCCAAGTGATTTCCGGCTCATGGCTAGTTTCATTTGTTGTATTTATATCACATGGGATATGTCATGTGTGTATCTCCAAGGATCTTGAGTCTGCTCCCACATTTTTGATGGTTTATGAAAATCATCACTGGTTCCTGTGTGTGATAGTTTATGTGTGCGTGTGTATGCTAGAAGCGTACCCATCTGCAACAATGTGTTTTAGGCAGCAGACTAGTGAAAGTCTACATGTCTATGAGTTGTGAGCGATGAAGCAACAGACCCTGAGGTCAGAGCTCCATTACAGGACACAATGCCTTCTGTGTGTAAGGAACAACCAGCCACTAAAGAACTTCTATGGAGTTGGGTTGTTCGGACACTGGTAATTATGAATCTATAGGCAAAGAATGATAATAATGCTTCCAAAGTGACAGATACTAATTTCCAGACACTACAATCATATATTAAATGCAACTGAACTTCTTGTGATTTTTAAGGACATTAAACCACAGTCACAATCATTAATCCCGAAAAAAAACTTACTGCAAATAGCATTGGACTTAGGTGAAAGAGCGTTTATGAGTTTATAATTTTATTAAATTGATAATTTGCTTCTGTTAGGGTCATCTGTCATCAGTGTCCATATCTACAGTGGGATACAGAAAAGCATATGATCTTAAGACTTGTTCTCCTCCCTTGACTTTGGCATAGACCCAGATGTAAAATTAACACAAGATGTTGGTAGATTCAACATTTTGCCAAAATGTCTGGGAACGAGTTTCAGTAGCAGTGGGGCATGGCAAAAACAATGGTGAGAGAGGCTAAAGGGTAATACACTTACTTAACCAGTATACAGAACAAGAGCAACAGACACAAGAACACATAAACACAAACACAGGGAGATCGGATTTAATGAAGTGCTTGGTTTCACTGAATGGAAATTGGGGTTGGAGGGCAAACTGTGGGAAAAACTTGAAAAATAGCTTGTAAAACACTTTTGATACCATGCTGCAAATGATGTTCTGTCTAAATGTCCAGGTACATGTACTGTACATTTACTTTGCTGTTGCTTTGAATTCATCTGTACATACTGTGCATCATGTATAGTGTCTGGCTGTTTGCTAGCCTGTGTACACCGCAGTTCGTCCTTGGTGAGACAATAGCGGGATTCTGCCTTGCAAGGTCGTGGGAGGAAGGGGACAGAAGAGTCAATGAGTGAAGAGGCTTCTGGGATGCGTCAGTGCAAGGCCATGATGAGGGTGTAGGAGGATGAGCCCTCTAACTCAACAATGCATGGAGGAACAGCCATTCAGTCGCCTTGTTGGACAACACGCATATAACCCATTCATCCACCTTCCCCATGACATATGGCATAGCCTTTCAGTGAACATTATGGGAAATGGAGATAGAGAGATATGTTGTCAGTTACCAAAGAGAGTCTGACAACCATTTATGTAACTCAGACAAGCAACATAATTAAAGGTGTCTTTGTAGAAGACTCATATGCACACAACCCTAAACACCACTATTACTACCCATATCTTGTTATACAGTTGTGGTTTTAATAACTCAGGTTTAGCAATACCTAGCTCTGAAATTTTGATAGACATTTCTTTAAAGGGACACTACATATTGGTTGAGTTTAGTTAGTTAGTTGTACCCTGATTTTAATTTCAGTTCAGTTTATTTATATAGCACCGATACACAGCAAAGGTCATCTCAAGGCACTTCACAATGTAAGGTCTAATACCTTACAGATTTTAACAATACATCTATATTGAATTATTTAGAAAACCCAACAAATCCCTCATTAAGTAAGCACTAGGCACCAGTGGAGAGGAAAAACTCCCTTTAATGAAAGAAACCTTTAGCAGAACCAGGTGGGCAGCCAACTGCCTCGAGTGGAAAGAGCGGGAGAAGAGAAATGAACAACAGGTCAGAAAGCAATAACAACAAGAAGAAACAACAAAACACTTGGGCCAGTTGGACGGCCCAGCAACTGCACTTTGGGAACATACAGCTCCAAGGCCCAGGATACCTGTAGAAAGGGTGACAGAGAAGGGTGGGGAGAGCGAAGTACAACTACAGGAGCAACTATAGAAGAGAGAAGCCACAAAGTTGACATGCAATGATGGTGTATGAGTAGATGGAGAAATAAGGAGGAGCTCAGTGTGTCAGGGGAGGTCCCCCAGCAGTCTAAATCTATATTAGCATAACTAAGAGATGGTTGAGAGTCACCTGAACCAGCTCTGACTATAAGCTTTATTAAAAGGAAAGTTTGAGGCCTACTCTTAAAAGTAGAGACAGTGTCTGCTTCCTGAACATGAACTGGGAGCTGGTTCCACAGGAAAGGAGCTTGATAACTAAAGGCTCTGCCTCACATTCTACATTTGGAAAATATGGGAACAGTGTTCAGTGTTCAGTGTCCAACAATGTTGCTGCTGGGATGATAATGTACAATGAGGTCTTTCAGATATGAAGGGGCTTCATTATTAAGTGCTTTATATGTGAGGAGAAGGATTTTAAACTCTATTCTAGAGTTTACATGGAGTCAATTAAGGGAAGCTAATGTAGGAGAAATATGATCTCTCTTGCTAATTCCAGTCAGAACTCTGGCTGCAGCATTTGGATTAGCTGGAGGTTTATTAGTAGGGAATTACAGTAGTCCATTTTAAAAATAGCAAATAAATACACTCATTTTTCTACTTTGAGATGGGATGCTCCTAATTTTAGTAATACTTCTTAGGTGGAAGAAGGTGGTTCTAGAGATTTATTTTATGTATGAGGTAAAGGTTATATTCTGGTCAAAGATAACTACATAGAATATCATAGATCATAGAATAACCTCTGTTTTGCCTGAATTTAGAAGTAGTAAATTGCATGCCATTCAAGCCTTTATGTCTTAAACATTCTTGAGGTTTGACTAATTGATTTGTTTCATTTGGTTCAAGGCTAAATATAGCTAGGTGTCATCTGCATAGCAATGAAAATCTATTGAGTGTTTCCTAATAATACTGCCTAAAGGAGACATGTATAGAGTTAAAAGTATTGGTTCAAGTAAAGAACCCTGTGGAATTCCATAACTAACGTTTGTGTACAAGGAAGACACTATTAACATTAACAAACTTGAACCTATCTGACAGATAAGATTTTACCAACCTAGTGCTTTTCCTATGTCAAAAACAACACTAACAGACAAACACCTAACAGTACTGTTCCTGTACTATGATGTACTCTAAATCCTGATTGGAAAACTTTATACAGGTGCTGCGCAGGTGGTCACATAGTTGCTTAGCAACTACTTTTTTGTGGATTTAAGCGATAAAACCCCTGAATCAAGAGTTGATTTTTTTGAGTAAGAGTTTAACTACAGCAAGCTTAAAGGCTTGCAGTACATAGCCTGTTAGTAAAGATGAGTTGACCTGAGCTAACAGGCATGCTGACTGAAGGTAAAACTTAAGCAGTCTAGTCTATGACTTCTTTTACATGCACTTAAGTGAACAGGTTACTAGAAATCCATGAATACATGCAGCATAATGTGTTTTCTCCTCTACACTGGGCTTATTTTGGAAGCATGGTTTGCAAAGTTTAACTGTATAGAGACAGAAGAGACTACTACCTTACTTTTTTTGGATGTGTGCTTTGGGAGAGCTGACCGATGCAGTGAGAGAGACAAGCTGGCATACACAGCGCTCCCTTTCACAGTGCAAACTATCTGAATTAAATTAATACACTGTAAAAGGTGTATTATTTAGATGTCTACCATTGGTTTTAGTTTCAGTTGGATTTTGGTTGGATTTCATTTTAATGAGATAGCATCACTTAATGTTCATCCAGCTGCTCCTCGCTGCTAGTAGAGTGTCGGCAGCCTTTGTCACGCACATGCTCTCTTGTAAAAAGGTGAAACTTGGTTGCACATTTACATTCTCCGGGAGAAATCTACATGGACAAATCAGGTTTCTCTAATCCCCTACCTCAATTATAGAAACAGGTTTCCCATTTACATGACGTTTACTGTAACCTGTTAATTTAAGTGCCTGTAAACACACTCAATGTGTCTGGCTGTCATGTCACTACCCCCCATTTTTTAATACTTTGTATATAATGGCCAAGTAGAAACAGAGTGTGTAGTGCCCTTTTAAATAACACCTTTTCCAGAAACAAATTGCACTGGGTAATTCACAAAACACAACAAACAGGTTTCATTTTTCACTAGAAAATAGTTATAGGGTAAACAGTTATAGCTAACTGGTCTGTAAATTATCCAACAGGAAGAAGCCTGGAAGGAAGTGTTGCTGTTGCACAATTTTAAAAATAGAGCATGTTGAGCAACCTAAACGCCGTAAAATCTCAAAGATGAATATGTCAAAAGCTTGTCACATAAAAAACTACCTTCATGTTGTCAGTCACCTGGATGATGGAGGATCTCAATGAAAACAAACACATGACACTGAAGTTCAGATAAATATGACTTAATTCTTGTAATATTCGCAATGAATGGGCATGTGAGTTTCAACGGCATTTTTGTGCCAAGGAATAACCTGTCCAACCGCTTCCCTCAGATATCACTGGCATACATCAAGTATACCAAGGACTAGTCTGATTTTGAAGAAAACATTGAGGGTGCTTTTACTTGGATGTTGATTTTATACTGGCGTGGTGCAGGGGTACCATATGGCTCTCTGTCAGAAAGAAAATTAACTCACATAGTGTTAGGAATAATGCAAATAATGAAAAGTGTATAACATTATGCATTGAAATAATTGCATATAGTGTAGTAGTGGCAGAAAGAGTCTTGAGGTCATTATAGGTATTTGCTGGAATTTATAAAGCTGTAGAAGACCACACATTGGAGCTGGATTGTGACTCATACACACATAACACACGCATATCCACTGTAATAATGATTAACAGCACAGTTTACTGCACAAAATCCTGATGCAACTACAAACATCCTTGTTGTAATGTCCATGGGAAGGGATGGATACTTTTTTTTTAACACACACAAACAGACAAGAAATGTGTTTACATTACTGAACAGCTGCATTTCTCTGTCTCACGTTATATATTACAGAAATAAGAGACTTAATAACCAAAAAGATAAAACTATGATATAACTTAGACAAAGTGACTATAATTGAGAAATATGATCAAATCACCTGAATTTAGACTGAGGCTTAAAACTATTTTTGTGTGCAAAATAATGCACACAAATCCCAGCATCTAAACGCCTGAAATATGAGGATATCATTGCACTCTTAACCTTTTCTCCACCCACCCATCCCAAGGTGCTCACCCCTCCTCAACTTTTCTCACCCTTAGCCAACCCCAGAGTGGCGTGCAGGGTCAAAGTTCACCATCTGGGGTTTCCCCTTTCAAACCTAGTCTCGATAACAAGAGCGAATGCAGTTCTGACAGTGTCACACACAGAACCTCCAAACTAGTCACACCAGCATTAGGGAAATGCCCACTTGGGTTTAAACCTATCAGAGCGAGTCAAAAGTCAAATTTTCACTTGTGTCCTTTCTTCTTTCATTTACACCCAATAAAGTTTTCTCATTTACACTGAAACAGCACTCGATGAAGGGGTTTTCATTTTCCTAAAAGGAGGAGAAAGAGATGACAGTGACACACAATCCTTCCTTTCTCGCATTTTTCAGTCTTTTTTTCCTTCTCTCTGTCTGTTGGAGAGGAGGCGTGGGATGGCTGTCTCCTCAACGCCAGGGGCTCTGACAATGATACGGTTCAGGTCAGAGAGAAACTGGGAAAAAGAGAAATGCATAGAACTAGATGCAACTAGAAAGATGCATAAACAAGAGCTAGGGAAAAACATCGGAAAGGTACTGTTGTGATACTGGAGCCTTGAGGCCCTACTGAATGCAGGGTGTGGCAGATCTCCAGAGTGAGAGGGTATCATAGTTGCATGGTTCAAGTCTTCTTGTTGCTCTATTTCCCATTTACTCTCTATTGACAGGTAGCAGAGATAAATTCCTGGTTGCAGCAGACCATCAAAGTTTGATTCTTGTAAGTCTGGCACTGTGCATTTGCCCTTCAGTGCACTCTGAATTGTAAAAGCCATTACAATATTTGCTTTTAGAAAATAACATGGCCGAGTCCTGCAATTTTGAAATAGCCAGAGTTGTTTCATTGAGATTACTTTCACATCTACCCTTTACACCAAAGATGCTGGTGGTTTAACCACCTGAAGCATGCCACACCACTGAGTCCAGAGGTAATATGCCAAGTCAGCAATGATTCAGATGTAGAACAATGCAGTTTTCCCTGCAGAGGGAAAAACTTGAGCCCTGTGTGACGTCAAGTCTCATGTGAAATAAAGTTGAATCATCCCTGGGTGAAGGTTTATTTCCCCTGGTTTGTGTAAAACAGACAAACATGAATGAAACAGTGAATGGAAGGAGAGAATGAATAACAGCAGCTACATGTAGGTGTTAATTATGAGCAGCTGTGGATTTTTTTTTTCACTGAAGCACGTGGAATGGGTAGGCACTAGGACCTGTGGTGAGTGACACAAGAGGGAGGGAGCAGCAGTGGGACTCCACTTACTAAACTTTTAGAACAATCCATTTCCCAAATAGTGTGGGAGGGAGGCAGGCAGAAGTGGATGGTCAAAGACCTGGATTCGCAGCTTTAAAAGCAGAAGCGGGATTTGGAGTTTGGGATAAGTCTACTCCTGGCCTGGAGAGAGTGAGGTGGAATATATCAGAGTTTATCTGGAAGGTTACACTCACGGAGGAGAGAAAAAAAGAAGGAATAAATAGAGAGGGTGGTGAGTCCTATGTTGTTCTTTAAAAACTCTTAATTAACTGTGTGCATGTGTGTTTATGCGGTAGTGGGGATAGGGGCAGATATAGGACAGCAAGTAAGAGTTTCTGTCAGAAAGTTTAAAGTTTTCTTCATACCTGTCATTAAGTGAAAGTGGAGCCTATGAATTGAAATTGAGCTCAACAGCAGCCAGTTAGTTGTGAGGAGAAAATTCCAGCTGACTACAACACACAGGAGGTACTAAGAAAGTTAAGTTGACTGATAAATATAAAGTTTGTTGTGCTCTGTTCATGTACATTTTCAGTCTGATAAAGTTATAGGCACATGCAGATGGAGAGGGGGAATGGAAGATGAGAGGGTGTAGAGAGAAAGAGAGAATAGAGGTGAGGATTAGAAAAAGAGGGGTTCTTCAAACTTCAATGGGAACCAGTTCACTGTTCAGGAAACTCTTGGGACATCAGGTTACCTTCTTTCTCTCTCTCCCTTTTTTCTATCAGTCTCTCTCGTCCTCTCTTTTTCTATCTGTCTTTCTCACTGATCATGTTACACAACCCTCAAAGGACTTGGAGATTCTGATGAGTTTCAATGACCAACATGAAGCATGTTGTTGAGGTTATCCTTATGTCTGGGTGGGGCTTGGTGCTTGTATAGGTGCACGGT
>OMLM01010567.1:31063-61195 GCA_900302695.1 Helostoma temminkii
GTATATTTATATATATATATTAAAATATAATATATATATATATGTGTGTGTGTGTGTGTCTGTATGTATATATGTGTGTGTTTGTGTTGGATACGCATCAAACACGCACACACGCCTTAGCCTGAAGGATACAAATGAAGACAGTCATTATGCACTTATTTGGATTATGTTGATCTGGGAATGCATAGTACCCAGAAGGATGAGCCAATGGCTAGTCATAACAGATTGGTCTCCTACATAAAAGCAGAATTTGTCATTGTTAGTGTCATTCTTCTTGTAGTGGCTTTAGCCGGACAGTATAAACTACTAAGGTGATTCTGAGCTAAAAAAAAAAAAAAGTTATATTTTCTGCTCTGTCTCTCAACTATCTGTCTTCAAGCTATTTAAACTTTGAGGATTAATGTTGTCAGGAGCAGTTTTGAGGAGGATGCTTTTGGATTTGTCTCAGATAGATTCTCTGTTAAGCTTGAGCATCAAGCTCATCTAAACCCCTGCCGCAGGTCACATACACACACACACACACATAGAAGTGCTGGAAAGTAGCCACTTTATCTCTTTCCCCACAGCTCTTCTCAAACACCGAACATGGCATGCTGCTAACAGACAGAGGATGAGCCTGGGAGGTCCCACACAGACAGGTGGTTGACATCAGCTAGAATATAGGAGGAAGGGGGAGGGTGATATGAACATAGAGAGCTAGCAAGGCAGGGAAACACAGAAGCAGAGGAGAGATGATGACGTGGAGACCAAACAGAACAGAAAATGGCTGAGTCAAGTCTTTATCTTGATGTCTGTAATCAAATCAAAGCTGACAACAGTATCAGATTTTATCAGACCATCTGTCACCGCATCACAGAGTGGATTTTACTTGTTTGATTTGTGTGATTAAATAGGGAACAAAGCTGAATACAAAGCAGTATTGAAGGGGTTCATGGATGGAGAGAATGAAAAGGTGTATTTTTTATTGTAGATGCAGCATAAAATACACTAAATGAATGTAGCTATGCTAGATGTCTTTGTGCCCACTTGGACAGCATTGTTTTAAACAAAATGCTGATGTCAGCATGCTAACATGCTCACCGTGACATTGTTGATGTTAACCAGGTATAATGTTCATTCTTTATCATCATTTTTGCAGGTGTTTGGTAAGAAACCACATAAATATATTAACATCTTGACTTTATGGAGGCGGTGGATGAACAGTCAGGGGATCATCTTGGGACCATGAATGTCTACTAAACATGTTGTAACAATCTTGTCGTTAGCTGCTGATAATTTCTCAGCAATCACTGGACCTACTTGTTCCATTGATCCATAGATTCAAGTTATTATATTACTATTTGGGCTCACTTGTGGTGGCTATTAAAGGACACATTGCAAGTTAGGTCTGTACTTAATTTGCTGCAGCAACCTGGTACAAGATATTTAATCCCTATGCATTTCAGAGGTGCTGAGCTAGATGTGGTTGACCCTTTGCCCCAAACCACTTGGTTGAAAGAAAATTGAATTAGATTTATCAAATCAAATCCATGTTACAACAATTTAAAGTTCAAGGCATAGTTCAAGACAAGCTTGTAACCCAAGCGCTTCGCTTACTTACTAACAATCTTCATACTGTCAACACTTTTTTGATACATTTAGCTTATTTTCATGCCAGGGAAAAGTTTTGTTTACTATGTGCTTCATTCAATTACAGAACTTTAGAATAATATTGTACATGCATATCTTACGCAACATATACCCAATTCACGTCTATGGGACCACACCCATGCTCATGGCATGAGCGAGCAGCTTTAGTGGGGCGTAACGGAAAAATTCGGTGACTGAATGAGCACGTGTCCATTTATGCCAGTGTTTCACTTATTCCGTAGCATGTTTACCTGCCTAACTCATTCAGAATTGCTCCCCTGCCGTTTTTGTAGACAACACATAGTAAAATCTATACAAATGATTTTTGTTAGGGTTCAGTCTGCAAAAGATGCATTCAAAGCACAACTATTGATTTGTAAGATGAGTCAAATCAAACGCTGGCAGATGAGCTGAATGACTCACACTCATTAGTCAGTGATGTTTATCAGAAACACTTCACCTATAGTAGGTATTTCAGTCACACACCAGTTTATAAGATTGAACTCTCCTGTAGAGTTTAGTATAGAAGGTTTTCGATGTCTGCTCAGTGGATGCCACAAGAGTAAATAAGCAACATGAGCTACAACAACTCCAGGACAGTTGGAAGGTTGGTTTCAATATGGAGCAAAAATGGGAGAAATGCTACTTTTCTGTTAAAGCTATTACAAGAAGAGACAGAAATAAAACTCCATGTGCTCCTTTCTCCCTAGTGCTTTATAACTTCCTGTAGCCTTTTATCCTACCTACTTCCTTGACTTTGACTTTTTCTTTGTCTCTGCTTCAGACGCCCTACAACCTTGCCCTACCTTACTCTTCTTCTATCTATCACATTTATTTGTTAAATCCCAACATCTAATTGACCCTTTGTATCCAAAAATCTATTGGATTTTGCCTCTCTCATCCCTTGATATCTCTGATTCTTTTCTTTCCACCCTTTTGTGACCAGAGAGGCACTCTTGCCTCTGGCCTGCCTCCTCACTCTGTTCCGCTGTGGGATCTTAGATTCTCACCAGGAAGAAGCCAAAAGATTAACCACTTGTCATAAGAAGATTGTTGAATGTCAAGGTCATAAAAAGTAGGGGTCTGGAAAACATGTTAATCATTGTGTTCATCCTGCCTTCAAGGCCTGGAAGACAGGCCTCCCACGTCTGCTGGTTCTCTGCAGGGAGAAGGTGGATTGAATGGGGATGGGCAGAAAGAGAGGAGCAGAAGACCTTTTGCTAAGACAGACATGGTTTTTCCACATTGCTAACAAAACCTATGTCTAGAGCTCTGCCGGGGTCCAACACTGTAGAGGGGAGTTCATGATAAGGACAAATAACATTGCACCACTGAAAATCATTGTCTTCATTGTCCGTGGGGACCTTTTCTGTTATGAAAGTAGTAAGTAGTAGTATTTCTGTCACAAACATTTCTTTGATTTTGGCCTAAGCTGTAGTCATGTTTTTTGGGCGCAGCAACTCACTAATGACCTCTGTTTGAACTGAACAATATGAAGAATGAATTAATCATGTTTCTGAACTGGCCTGTTATCAAGACAAGACAAGTAGGTCTTGTGGGATACCTAAGTATACCTAAGTAGGTACAAAGGTGTATTCACCTACATACCTAATTAGTTGTTAATGTAGGATAATTGTTATTTGCAATTTTTAATAAATAAAGTATAAGTCATGTTGAATAGGAAGTGGGTTAAAATAAACCACAGTAATACTTGGTGTACAAAGAGCTGTATTGTTTGACTTTACAGTTCCTACTCATCCCTTTCCTCTAAATGTAATTACTGCTAAACTGAATGTCAGCTAAAATGTTGTTTATTTTGGATTCCTTTCACAAACACCACAAGGATTCAATCTTTCTATTACGATGAATCATTTTCTTACTTACTGTAGGACAATGTGTGACAGTAGGGAAAAGGCTAAGGTTACATCGTAGACATGTCTCTGCTTTGTCTCAGGGTTGCCCTTGCTAATAAAAAAAAGACTCTGGAATAAATGTGCCAAGAACTGACTTGAAATTCTTAACCATATATAGAATTATGTGGTGCCGAAGATGTGTAAAATCTCCAATGAAATGCAGATAAAAAGATTGTTTTCAGGCCAGTGTGATACAGTATGCGCCAAACCTAGGGTGCCAAACCTGTGGTTCCTGGAACTGTGTTTCAGTCTCTTGGATAGAAAGTCTTGTCAATGTTGACATGCCTTTCAGCTTTACTCCACTAAAGACAGAGGAAGACATTGTAGGGTGCCTTAAAAGTCTATATGTATATGGTTGTTTTTTAACCTATGGCCTGACAAGTACAGTGGATATTTAATTGGTAGTAGTTTACATTAATCTGAAGTGGAGTGGCACGTTTTTGGCATGTCTTTAAAAGAATCACTTTACAGCTTCTGAAGCAGTAGCTGTAGTCTCAACGACTGTGTGTGCGAGTGTGTGTGAAAAAGACAAGGAGGGGAGTGTCTCCAGTGATTTCAGATTCCCATTGAAAGGGGTCTGATCAATAAATGTTGTGTAATTGTTTTTTTACTAACACAAGAAAACAATAGAGGATCCACAGGACCCACAAGAGCAGTGCTCTGCACCTGCAGACATGCTTGTACTGTGTTGAAATCTGTTATTGCCGTTAGACACAGAAACAGCAATGTATCCAGGAAGCTACCTTTTAACTGTGGGAAAAGATGCACATTACGTCAGATTTCAGGAGCAGAAAGGAGAACCAGGGTAAATGAGAGACAGATTGACAGACATACCAAGGATAAATAGAGACAGAGAGGCACGAAACAGCAGAATGAAGATACTGGCTCATTGTCAAAGCCTGTTCCTTTTAGTTTCCTCACCTTGGCTCCTAGCTTGTCTGATATTCTCAAGACACCCTGGACAAATACTTGAGCTTTTATCAGATATCAGATGAAAAGAAACACATGTGTAAAATGTTGGTATATTAAATCCTACAGGCGCCAACCATAAATATAGTGTATACCTGCTAATCAAAACAAGAAATGAACTACAAATACAGTCTTCTTGATGAACTCACCCCTCTCACTGCATGGCACCATGTTCATTTATGGTTCTAGTGTGCTGTGAGAAAATATGTTGCTCATAAAACCTGAGGTTATGTTGTTGGCAGTACGTTACTGAACTGGCATACATTTAAGTGGATGTGTAAATTACCAGCCTCTGTGCAACTGGCAGCATCAGTGAGCTGAAGTTGAAAAAGGGTCATTCTTTGTTTCTTGTTGTTCAGAAATACAGTACATTCAAAAGTTGGAAATACATTCCCCTGTACGTTGTACATGCCAGACATGTTCTATTGCTGCACTCAGTAAACTCTTCATGCTAATACAAGTTGATGGCAAGAGCTGTAAAATACGATATATTATCTATTCCATGTTGGAACAGTTGGTCAACTCAAACTATAACATTTTGTAAATGTTCTTTTGTTCTACATATATTGCATCATTTGACATAGCACTGTGAAGTCAAGTGCTTTAGCAGGTTGTGTGTGCCTGTCAGTTTGATGATGCCTGTCTCTTTCCTCCCGTGTCCTTAGGCCTTACTTTACTATTTGAAGTATCCTTCATGCACAACAGCTGCCTTTGTTCTCACAGTAAATGTCTTTTAAACATGAATACAGAGGGAAATAACTGGGCAGATACTGGTTCTCTTTAATCTCTGACACTCACATTACAACTGTCAGCATCACAGAAAGTTCATTCACAGGTTGTCCAGCCAGTCTGGAGTTAAAGTTAAGGTGGAGAACAGTACCAGTAGTGGTCTCTTTTACATGCAACTATTTTTTTTACTTAAATAGTTAGTTAATAAGTCTAATAGTCTAATTGCCATCCACTGTGCCAATTTAGAAAGACTCAGTTAGTTATACTTACAGAAAGTATTAGGTAAATTAGGCCTCCTTGGTTTAATAATTAGACTAACATTTCAATTTGTCTACAATGAAACCACAACATTTTGAACCACAGTTAGGTTTTTAATCGGTGACTCTAAATTGCCCAAAAGCATGGCTGTGACCACAAGTGGTTGCCGGTGATCCACGTCATAAACTGGCAACTACCACGGTGTGTACCCTGCCTATCAACCAGCGTCAGCAGGCATTAATTCTAGCTTTCCCCATGATTGTCTACAGCAGGGATTCATTCATCTTGGTCCTCTAAAAAATAATTCATTCCCCCATGATACCATCATCCGAGATGTTATGTTCTAGCATTTGCTTGACTGAACACACCTGATCCAGGTAATCTGTAGTGGCTATGTTAGGGATAGTTGGGAATCAAACAGGATAAGTGGGTTTACATATTTATAAGCAATGAAATGAATAAAAAAATGTGTATCTGTTCAAACATAAATAGAGAATTTCAAACTGGTTCTTTATAAGATCTAGTGTCTATTATCCCATTTGACCATGCTTCATTGAGATATAAATGATGCAGTAAAAACTTCAAATTAAGTAGAATTATATTTATTGGATTTCTGGCACCTGAAAAACAGATATAATACATGTTTTTTGTCGTTGTTCTTGTTTGTTTGGTTGGTTGTTTTGTTTTTGTTTTTGTTTTTTTTACATTGTGTTTATCTGACAGAAATGTGCTGTGCAGATACTTTAGTGTTTCCAAGAATAGCCAGTTCTCTGACAGCCTGTCAAGAATGTTTGGACAGTGTAACTTAATTGTGCTTTTAAGAGTTGCTGTACAACATTACTCTGTGTGACAAAATCTTTATCTGTAGCTGTGAAGTGTCTGCTGTATCTGTTTCACAAGGCAGCTTGTTTAAGCATTCCCATTGATAACAAGCTTCAATTAAAATTGTGAATGAAACTGTGACAATACAAAACAGAGAAAGTGAAAAGTGTTGCTACCCTCTAACTGAAATGAAACACTCTTCTTTAGTCCTTGAAGATCATTCCTTATAAGTCGCTGCCTTTTTTCAACCACTGATTAATGGCCATTAGATACTTTTTCTTTAAATGAAATATTTGCTTGTGTGTAAAAGTGAAAGAGAGCGAGCTGACCTGGCAGTCATCCCTCTTAACAGTTATTTCCAGTGGATGACAGCGGGAGGAACTGCATTACACTGAGTTGATGAGAGACAAAGAAAAATTGTTTACCTTTATCTGTTTTTCCTCTGCATTACCCTTTCTCTGTCTCCTTTCGCTCTTCCTCTCTCTACCTCTGCAGCTGTCAGTGTCTTTTTCTCACCCTCTCATAATCTGATGATGCTGTCATCACTCTGAGAGAGAGATATGTTTGTATGAGGAAAACACTGACATGTTGCTCCTACACATCTTTTAACAGGGACTTTTAACTGTGACTGATGTACCAGAGAGATAGGAGGAAACCCTTTCTATGAGTAAGCTAACCTCGGATTCACGGATGATCACATGCTGTTAAACTGCTAATGATCCAGCCCACCTGTGTTGTTGCTACTGTATCACAGTCAACACACTGTACTGTCCTATGACCACATGTCGCTTGCAGGTACTGGAGTCTGGTCAATGACACATCTTCTACACTGGCAGACTAAATGAAAACGTGTTACTGACTACATAGTCAAAGCCAGTAACTGTCTGGCTGCGCTCCACTGCCTTGAGCTAGGTAATTACACTTCTGTCATGAGTTTTGAAAGTGAAGGATGATTCAACAGAAATTGTTGTGGTTTACAGTTTGAGAAGTCCACATATTGTGAGAAAGGAAACCTCCTTAAAGCAGGAGACAGTAAGCCACACAAAGTTGGTGTTTTATGTCTGCTTTCATAAACATCCGTGGTGCAAACGGTTCAAGGCATGAATCACAGAAAGATATCAAACAACATCTCTGTTTATACCTATCTGTATTAATACAGTATGTTGGAAATAATGCATGTGTCTGTAAATACAAACCATACAGTGTCTGTCATTTTTGTTGTATTTGCTTACATGGATTATGAATACCTCATTATTTGGCCTCATACTCTTTCCTTTATTCATGAAGGCGTCTCACTTGTTTGTGTATTTTTCCGCCTGGATACTAAAGAGAAAAGCATCTCACAATACTGTGCATGTCAAATTCCAAGAATCTCACAAACCACTTTGTGACTTCCTTTTCTATCATTACCATATGGACTGTTTGATGTAGCCGGTATGTATGTATATGTAAAATTCATTGGACCATTTCAGCTAGCTTTATTCCAGACGCATTCAGCAATCTGCAAATGTGGTTGAAATTTCTATAAGGTAAAATTGCAGATAGGACATATTGTGGTTTTGTTTGTGTAAAAGCATAAAGTAAACTAGGTTACTGCATAAAATCTATGTTCAACCGCAGGAGTATTTCATGATCTTGTGTATATATGGTGGAATGTGTGTGTTTGCTATTCTCCATAGAGTATTTGTATAAATGGGTGAGAGAGATAGCCAGACAGACTCTGATCCAGTGCTGGAGTAATCCTGTAAGTCAGAGGTGTTCTCTAAACCATTCTGACCCCTGTGCTCCTGCACTGCAGTGTTTACGCTGGCTCCACTGGCATTAAACACAAGCGACATATTTTTAACATTAGGATCCTCCCAGCTCACCCTGGGCCATGTAAATAATGAGCTGCCCGTCAGCCTGGATCAATCAAGTCCCTGCCTGTTTGGACCAACTCCATATGTGTATGTGCGTATGATTGTGGTCACTGATGCTAAAGGATATCACTAGTTGGTCAGTTTTCTCAAATGAGAGCTCCCTTGCCATACAAACTGAACGGAAACGAAAGGATGTATCCATGCTGTAGTTATCATATAGATTTGTGGAAATCAAAAAAAATATTTTCATTCTTAAAAGTAATGAGCGTATAAAGTAGGATCAAATATAAATCCTCAGTATGAATTCCTCAAAATTGTACCAGATACATATTAGTACATGTACTCTTTACTATACTCGCTTTCCACTATGACAAAGTACCAAGTTAAGATGCTAACCTTCTCTCATGAGTCGCTTTTTGTAATGGGGACAGAACCAGTGGCATTTTTATATGTCTCAGCTGCTTAAAGTTGTCTTGGCATTCTTGACTGAGCAGGCAACACTGACCTCTTCTGGTTTTATGTTCTACCATAGAGTTAATAAAAATTAGGTGATGATTAATTTTTGCAACGATTACAATGGATCACTAATAGCTTCCTAAGCTTTTGAAAATCCAGCTAGAAGGCCCTGCCATTCACAGTAAGGCAGTAAAATTAAACATGCTGAGGAAAACATTTACAACACTAATAAACTTTGGGGAATTCCCACACTGTACCAGTAAGTTGGATTTTACAGGACATTGCAGATAACTCAGAAATACTGACACATCAGTTTCAACTCACCTCAGTGACCTTTTGAGTGTTTGCATGTGAGGCTGTGTGTACATTTATACACGTTACGACATCTAAGCATTCAAAGTATTGATAAAAACATTTAATGCTCATGTACAACATGTGAGAGGCATGTTCAGGTGCTTTACATGCAACATATATGTAACATCTAATGAGCTGTGAAATGCCACGCATTCCTATGTATGGAGAGTCTAAGCTTAAACATGGTGAGTGTATGTGTGCACTTTGACTGAGATAAGGTCAGACAGCGGTAAACTGTGCATGTCTGTGAGAGCAGCAGTGGTCAGGGGAAGAAACGTGTTTGAGTTTTGCTGTATTTTCAAAATCATTTAATCAACTATGTTTAGCTTGCTCCTTGTTTACCTTCACTAAAGACAATTACTTGTATTTATTAGTTACAGTAATGTTAAAACAGGGTGTTAGCCTGAAAGTAGATATGGTGTGACATCAAAATTATTTTGTTTTTTATTATACTTTTTACCAGGAATTGGGATTTTTTAACACAGAGTTGGTTGTTCACAAACTTATATAGTTTTGTAATGTAATACTTTGAAAAAGTCCCAGGACAATGACAAAGACAAAAAAATAAAAATAAATGACGTGCACCAATTTTAGTATTTGCAAAATTTACTTTATTTATTACTACATTTAGTCAACACATTTACCTGAAATGTATATAATGCTGAAAATGATTTATTGTAAGAAGCCCTGCTGTATTTTAATGTTTGATATAAAGCACTGCCTTGTTTAAGCTAAATGTTTTATATGTGTGTCTTACAGAGCTACGATTCAGTGGGTCCAGATGGCAGGCATGAGGGGCCCGGCCTGCACTGGAGTCTGGCTCTAGAGTCCACAGGGGCTCCCACTTCAACTGGACACATTCCACTGGTATGCATAAATACTCTTCACGTCTACACACAAAACAACAATCACTCAAGATCAAGGACCAAATATCTTCCTGTGATGGTAAAAACTAACACACCAGAGCACTTAACAAAGAGAATACAATGCTTAACTAAATCTGTAGGGCAATCCTCCCTTTATATAAACATACTAGGGTTGCAACTAAGTATTAGTTTAAATATCAGGCAGACTACACATTGAAATTTAGTAATTTAGTTTACCTTCTATTGTGCAAGGTAACATTTGGGTAAAAAGTACTACTCATCATAGGCTACATATATATTGTCAGTGGTTGGTGTAGTAATTGAGGGAGGGCAAATTAACAATTAAAATGATGTCTGTTTCTGCCCTTCTGAAATAAAAAAAAAAAATTGATTATTTCCAGGTCAGGTTTGTTGCCTGAAGGAAAACATTGTGTGCTCAGTATTGCTCAGTTCTGTCATGCAGCAGCATAAGTATGGGGCTTGCTTTTGTGCATACCAGTGCATGTACAAATAAGTAATTATATATTTTCTTTCATATTGGTAATTAGATATCAGCGTGGTTATAACACTATTTAACCTATTTTTCTGTGGCTCGGCTCAGGACGTGTGCCCATGAGGTCGTCACTACTGGTCCTGCTCCTACTGATCGGCGTCCAGGCTGTACTGAACATGGGAGGTGGATTGGCCCGGAGTGCCGGGGCAGTCGACCACAAAGTAGGACAGCAAATGGGAGCCAATCACAGAGCAGGACAGCAACATATAGCAGCCGGAGACCACATTTCTGACCACCACTGTTCACATGAGCATCATAGGACCAGCCACCAAAGGACCAAGAGGCTCCGTCGAGGAGCCTCACACGCTCAAGATAGGAGCCCTGTCGTCATGCACTCTTCATCAGATTCACCCCCTGACCCTTCCATCCCAGTGGTGGACCCCAAGCTCTTTTCCAAAAGACGCTACCGCCCCTCACCCCGCGTAGTCTTCAGTGAGGTACCTCCGTCACATGATGCCCTGGAAAGTGAGGGCTATGACACTGAAGGGGTGAGGGGGGTGAGGGTAAAACGCAGAGCAGGATCGCACACCATGCACAGAGGAGAGTACTCAGTATGTGACAGCATAAATACCTGGGTGGGCAACTTGACACGAGCCACAGACATAGCTGGGAATGAGGTGACGGTACTGCCCAACGTTACAATCAACAATGTGGTGAAGAAGCAGTTCTTCTATGAAACCACCTGCCGCTCCCCCACGCACAGAGCCTCCGGAACTGCAAATGGTGGAAAGCTGGGGGGACGTGGTGGTAAACAGGGCTCCAAATCAGGCAACTCTGGCTGTCTCGGCATTGATAGTCGCCACTGGAACTCCTACTGCACCAATACACACATATTTGTAAGCGCCCTGACCATCTTCAAGGAACGGACAGCTTGGCGTTTCATCCGCATCAACGCTGCATGTGTGTGTGTTCTCAGCCGGAAGTCTTGGGCAGGACGACTGGGGCACTAACTGAGAAGGAAGACTCCAGACCACTGAACTATGAAACAAGCACACATATTTCTCCTAAACAGCCACTGCAGCATTATTGCCAATACTGTAATCCTCTTCTCCACCTCAAAGCATACACACATCAACACAAACATTGACCATAGTGTTCGATCACTTGCACACTCACACACACAAACATTTTCATCTATCCAACCCTTTGGCCCCTGACCCTACCTCAGTCTAAGAAGTCCTGGTTATTTTAAGTTATGAGGACTGCATGTTATATTTATGATTTATACAGTCAAATATTAAAATATATACAGTATGTGTATATATACAAAATGATTTCAAGCTTTTAATGTTGCTGTTGTTATTGTTGTTGTGTTGTTCAAGCTGTTATTTATTAAACACCTCAGTACTTGCCTGGTTTTGTTATGTCATTTTAATAGATTGTCAATGTTCACATATTGGCATTAAAGCTGCTCTATGTCATATATTTATACTACTTGTTGCTGAAATGTATAAGATCTGCCATAGTAACAAACCTGTAGAGAAATTGAATCGAAATCCTTACTTTGCTTGTTTTTTAGTATCTGTCAGCTCCTTGTTTTGGTTTTACGGCTTTGGTTAAGTTTCAACACTCACATCAGCAGTCAACACTACACTGCAGACAGAAAACTTAAGTAAATAGCTTTTGAAAATATTGGCTCATTTAGCAGCTACAGAGTCAGATATTTCCCAAAGTAAGTGTTGGATACCTGTTTTGTTACATCAGTGTGCAAATAATCAGATGTTGTTAAAGTGTTCTTCATTGCAGGATATGCATGTCAATGTTCTTGGCCAGCAGCTCCAAACATAACTGTTTACCCCTTGTAAGGGATCAGAAGATGGATCTAAGGAGCAATGAAATTATAAGTGGGATAGGGAATAAGAAAACAGAAGAATTTAACCGTTTCAGACCCATAAATGTAATAAACAGGTGGTGAGGGGACGATAGAACTCAACATGAAATGTGTAGCAGTGGTTGGTAATCTTAAGCAGGCACACTAGCTCTGTTCTTGACATCTTCAAATTAAAGGCTCCCAAGCTACAGTACAAATAATTTGTAACATAGCTTGGAAATAACTAGGTTAGACACTGAGTTAACCTCAATGTGTCCTTAACTTGTCTCCACCCCTTGTTTTAATGTTAGCATTTTCCAAGACAGGGGGCAGAAGTCAATGGCAAAGCAGGGTTGACTTCAGGGGAATGCTGCACAGATATCCATAACCATAGATAGGTCCATAACCAGCCCGGGGTGAAGGAATGTGGTTCACACCATGCAGGTCTGAGATTTCAGCCCTGTATTTTATACACACAGAGGAAGATGGATCGGCTGTAGTGTTCCCAGCAGTGCAGCAGAATTTCTGTCAATTTGGAAAAGTGATGTAAACACAGCTGGGATATGCCTGGGGCCTGTGTGAGAAGACGATGGAGATTGTACTTAAATGAAAAATCTTAATAAGGTGTTGAGGCCCCATGTGTCAACACAGCAGCTTCAGTGGTCCTTATTATATTCTACAAGTCTCAGAGACTCAACAGGAAGGATGAACACCACTCTTTGAAATTGTTTTTCCCCATTTTGTGCATGGGGTGAAGAGTGCCATTTAATATATTGCTGAGTTCATTTGGGTTGAGATCTGGTGACAGTGGAAGCCAAGATTCATATAATTTTCATGCCCAATAAACCTTCCAGTAACCATATACTCCCTGAATGAAAGTATGTTATCTTCCTAAACTGTTATAAATTGCCAGCTTCTTGTACCTCACACTGAAGGGTCAAAATAAAGGCAGTACAAGTTGATCCAACGCAACCCAAACAGGCCTATGCTGGTTTGAAAGTTTTATTGCAGTGGCACCGTGGAAAGAGCACAGACAATTTTCTGTAGGTCTCCAATGGCTTAGTTGACTGAAAACTTGAAAAGTCATAAATGATTACAGGTAATATAGATTTTTGGTATCAAGCTAATTTATCGTGATGCACTTTGTTCTCTCTTTCTTTCCTTTGCAGGACAACATACTAGTTCTCTTGGTTCATTGTGTTTTGTAAGAATAAGCTGCCCTCTTGTGGTAAAGATAAAAATATACCAAGGTAGATGTAGGTGCCAAATGAATATAAAACATTCTCTTTTTCACACACTGAAAGTCAAATTCTTCCCATCATACCAGTACATTCCGTACTTACCTAGCTGTGCTCTCACCTTCACTAATGCTGCTGTTTCAGTTATAGCATCTGATACTTCTCAGCAGCGGTGTTGCCAGGAAACCTCACTGCAGCAAGGCTGTCTGATGAATGGTATTTCAGACAGAGACCTTGGATAACCTCTCCCTTTAGGAGAGCTGCAAACAGTCATAGCTGTGGCATATACAAGTCAAAAACCTGCATGTACAGTGTTCCCGAATTCTATCCACAATCTCTGAATCTTCACAGTGTCCTGAAGAAAATTTTGTAGGTTAAGTTTGCAAACACAGATATATACACTGAATAAATATCATTACCTTCCTTCAGCAACCAATGAGCTTTAAACAAGTAACTATCCATTCTGCAACCAACTGTAAAATCTCCCTGTACATGACTGAGGAGCACAGCTTCGGCCAACTCTCCCTGAAAAGAATTAACCACACAGTTGATGTTTGACCAGGAGGTGGTGCTGTGCTGCCACAGTTAAAGGCCCTTTTCACTGTTAGAGTTTCCTACCTGTTTATTGTAATAAGGAATCCTCCTTCTCTAAAAATAAGACTCTGTTAATTACTGTCAAAGCTAAAACAGCCAGATTAAACAACAACATAAGACCCATTCACCTAATGACAAAACAAGATTATTGCAGCTAACCCTCTCTGCCAACAGATATCACAGTTCCTCATCAATAATGACCTCAGAACCAAGGAAAAAGGTCCAGGCCCTGACTCAAACATGGGTGTAACTGACAGGAGAAAACAACTGCTATTAGATACCCCGCCCATTTCAGACAGAAGAAGAAAAGCAAGAACGTCATTTAAATTGTAAATATTACAATTTCTGGGGCTGCATTATAACACACACTCACATCATAGTGTGTTTATATGTGGCTAGCACACAAGACTAACATAATGGGGTCATAACATCATGTCAACAACAAACAGATCAACTGAAGACTATGTTGTTCCCTTTAAGCATCATGCTGAGCTGGAACCAGTCTAGTCAGCTATTTGTTATCTAGTGTATTTTCATGGAGGTTATGACCCATAAGAAATTTCTTGTTCACATGTTTGGATTCACATAGCAACTGAGCCAACAACAATCAACTAGAAGGGACAAAGTCTTATTAGCTTTTCCTCTTTTGGCAAAGTTCTGATTTGCATCCAAAGAGAACTTTTTTATTGTTTATTTGCTTGTTTGTTTTCTGTCTATCTGTGTTTCACAGTTCTTATAAGGAGTTTCTCAGCATATGTTTTGCTTTTTTAGATTGAGTGTAAACACAGTCATGTCGTGGCTGAAAGGAGCTAGATTAATTATTCACATTAATACATCATCAAAGTGTTTGTTCTAGGTCTTCTCTCCCTCTCTATTCATCATGTCCTATCTGACTCCTCCTTCCCTCTAGCATTCAGCTTGGCAAACCACTCTGTTCCTCTATAAGGACATTTTCTTTCAGTGCCTAATAACCCAGCGATAAAATTAACTGCTCTCTGGATGTTTCCCTTGCTCTCCATGGCTGTGGAGAAAATATTTACATTGAACATGGCATTGCTGCTGAGTAACATGCTTCTGGTCACTGATGACACTGAGGGAAGAAATGCAGCACAGAGGCTACTCTTTCCATTTCATTAATAGTAGATTTTGTATGTGGTTTGTGGTATGGAGGAATGTTGTCAGTGTAAATTATTATTATTCGTATAATAATATTAACAATAAGAAGAAGAACACATGTCATGGATGAATTTCGCATTTATATGGTGATTAAAAGATGCCAATGGAGAAAGGCCATAACATGTGTAATATGATCAAATATTCTGGATTTGGTTAAAATCCTACAGTATCTGCTACATTTTTAACCATTTAGAGACTTTTAATGTGTGGGTAAGGTGGGTCTGAAAATATTGCACCTACCTGGTCTAGATGAAATAAAAGCATGAATGTCTCACATTGGTAAGAGACAGGAATGATCTAATTTTAGCCATATGTTAGGCAAAAGATAAAATGTAACGTTATATCCTTGGTGCTGAGAGGACAGAGTCAAAGTTAACACCATGATCCCTTGTTGTTGCCATTTTGGCAGGCTATCAACCATTACGAGAACTAACAGCTGAATATCATCGGCATCAGTAAAAAAATCTATTTAAAGACTGCAGATAATTTGACCAATGGGAGAAATATAAATAGAAAACAATAGAGGACCAATAACAAAGCCTTGGGGAACTCCGAATTTGAAATCAGAAAATGTTAATGTGGTATTGTTGTAAGAAAAATGTGGTATTCTGTTACTTATATAAAGTTTTAACCAGCCAAGAGCCAGAAACACGAAGTTTTGTTTCACGTTGATGAAGGAGGATGATGATCAAGATCACGCTGGTTTACTAAGTTCAAGTAGGAGGAATACAGGACATGGAATACATGGAATCCTTGTTCACATTAAGCAAAGGATCATTTACTACTTTAGTAAATGCCAGACAGGCAGATTGATAAATCTCTAAGACATTATTTTGAGATAACAGTTGTTAGTATTTTCAAAAAGTTAAGTTCAGAAAGGAACAAGTTATTGATGTACTCAGGATCCAAGTGTGCCCCTTTAAGCAAAGGTTTATCTGGCAGCTTGAAGTTCATTAGAGACAATACCAGTTGTGAGTGATGTGCACCACTGGGTTTAAAAAATTTTTTTTAGAAAAGTAAAGAAAAACTTTTTTTTTTAAATTCCAAGAGCACTTTTTCAAGTCTTATTGATAAATGATTAGGTTGCTTCTTTTTGTAATTTGTTGATACACGTGCTTATTTTTTCCGTAAGATATTAACATATTACTGCACTAACATGGACTGGACAGGAAGGGTTTACCAATGTTTCCGATATTGCATATTGCAGGATATGCCTCAACACTTACCACATTTTTTTTTCTTTTTAAAAGAACTTAAAACATGGGAACTTTTTACTGTTTTTTTACCTGCTAACTTAATACATTTGCTCTGTGTACGAGGCCTGACTTTCCAGTTATCGTGTCATCAAATAGGCAGGTTCCCATACTTCATACATGTATGTGTATGACGAATGAATATATATATATATATTTACTGGGTTATAGCCTGTATAATCCAACTGAAATATAACAAAAGGAAATACCATAAAACGCCCTCTTTATAAGGCTATACGCGCATTTTAAGAATAGAAGCACCTAGGCTACAAGATATAGAGAAGTGCTTTAGCGTGTTATGATTTTACAAATTTACAGTCACTAGGCTACCTTTACCTTTTATACAGATTTTTCGTTACAGAAAAACCAGCGAAACATTTGCCAAGTCCCCATCGTGTAGTCTCAGTCCCCCCTTCAAACCCCCCTTGCATTATTGCAAGGGGCGGTCTGGAAAGAGTCTGAGCGGATCCTGCGGTTTTTTGTGTGCGTGCATGCGCGCGCGCGTGCGTGTGTGTGTGTGTGAAAGAGAGACGGGGGAGAGAGAGAAAGAGAGAGAGAGAGAGAGAGAGAGAGGGAGAGAGAGGACACCGTAACAACGCTTCTTGACGCGCAAGTGTTGTGACTGTGGTGGACCGTTATTGGCACATTGTTCAGTACCAATACAGCCGTCAGAGCTCTTCTCGGGGATAAAGGCCAAACCCTGCTACATCCAGCTAAAATGGGGAAGGTGGAAGGAGGAATGAAATGTGTGAAATACCTTTTGTTCGTGTTCAACTTCATATTCTGGGTAAGTGCACTCTGTGTGATGACGAGATGCGAGTTGTGCGTAAATGATCACAGAACAAGTGCAGCAGAGCAGGCTGCTCCGTCTACACAGCCGATATTCACACATATATGGTATTTTAGTAACGATGCTGAGATTGTTTACAGTTTTTACATACATCATTTGGCTAAACTTTGTGTGTTTTATTCAGTCGCTTTAGCTGCCCGGCGTGGGTTTGCCTTGCGTGGCGGTGAAAGGGTGACAGCAAGAGGTTTTTAGTTTTGGCTCAACGGGCTCAAATCAGATTTTCCGCAGAGGAAAAAACCCGCCCCCTTTATCCTGGGGAAGCGTGTTTTTGAAAGGAAGACTGAATGAAAATACAGAGAGTGAGAGAGAGATTGAGAGACAGGATGGAAACAAAGTCAGCAGTGTGCTCGCTGTGCCTCTTTGCTTCATTAACAAACATTGCAGAGTTGATTGATAAAGTGAAGTTACAACCTTCCCTGAGGGCCAAGTTCCCCATGTGCTGACATCCATGTACATCCACACACCATGCCATAAAGTGCCTTACTTAAATCTCCTTCAAGGGGAATGGACACACTTCATAATGATTTGCCTCCTCATAGTCTTTGTGATAACTTTTGAGTGTGTGTGTGTGTACTGACTTTGACTTGTGTGTGTGTGTTAGGGTCCACACTCCTCAGAGGGGAAGTTCCTTTGTGTTTGTATGAGAGCGAGATTTTCCAACAAGCATCTGTGGAGTGGTTCATGCGTTGAATGTAGCGTGAATGGATCCATTGTGACAACAGGACAATAGTATAACTTATGTCTGCTGCTCTCGCCTGGCTAAGCAGCAGATCCTGCATACAGCAGCCCTTTAAGTTTTAAGTCATTGAGTTGTTCTATACTTCACACTGTCCCCTGCATCCAAGATGGGTGCGGCTGTTGCAGAATATCCTTTTGATAAACTTGCAGAGACAGACAAGAGACAAACAGGTGGAAGAACGAATGCTTAGTGACAGAAGAAAAACAGCAAAATAGAAAAAGGACTACGACAGCAAAGAAAAGGGTCACTGGGAGATTGAGAGGGATATACATGTGTGTGTGTGCGCACATGGCAAAAGAGGGACAGTTGGCATAAACCTGACCTAAATAACGATAGAAAACAAATCAGGGGGATGTTGTGTGGATGTGTGCGGTTTGTTACATGTCATACAGGATCACATAAACAAACAAACAACTCCACATTTTGCAAAAATAATTCCCGCTCTCTTTTGGCTGCAACTAAATAGTGATCACTCTTCACTAATAGTGACAGGATACCAATCCCCTCTGGGCTGTTGATGGTGGAGTGAGAGATGATGAGAAGAATGTGTGCGATGAAAGTAGTTGGAGGAGGGGCAGATGTGTTTCCCTTCTAATCACTCAGCAGAGCCACACCAGTGCGTTTTGGACAGTCTGCTGATACTGAACAATTATAAACAGAGAGACTGCTAGGAAACATCCTGACATATATACATTTTAAACACAAAATGAACTTGTTTTTACCAGAATGATGAAGTGTGTTGTGCACTTTATTAATAAGCACCCTGATGGTCATTAATCAGTATATACAAAGTGAGCTCTGTTTAAAAACCTCTCTGACTCTCACCATCACAGTGTAGTGAAATTCCTGCAATTGTTGCAGTTGTTTTTAATGAAATACTGAAAAAACAACAGCGTGTGTCTGAACATTAATACAGTGCTGTGCTGGCTTGCCAGGCCTGTGTTTGTGAGCTATGGTTTATGAACTGTCTGCGACATTTAGCCAAAAATTAAGCCTTAAACTGTGGAGTAAACATTGTTTCATACTCATATGCATGAAAGGTGCAGCATGAAATGTCTTTCCTCTAGATTTTTTTCCAAACAACTGATATATGACAGTGGGCCTTAAAGGGACAATGATCTTGTTGTTGTTTTGTATTTTAGGTGTACCTTCACTGTAGTGGTCTCATAAAAAAATCTTTCCAGTTTTATAAAGTACACAAACTCAATACTCAAATAAAAGTGCAAGTATTTGCCTAAATACACTACAAGTAGAGGTACCCTATGTTTTCTACTCAACTAAAATAACTTTAACTTAAAGTACATGATCTAAATTTTACTTAAGGTATAAAGTAAACACTCCAGAAGGAAAACTATATATTTAAAACAGTGGTGAATTTGAAGTCTGGGCCAGATTAGTTTGAAAAATTATGTTAAATTGCGTTGTGGGATGATTTTAACCACCTTATGTAGAGAAAGGAGGTTAATCCATAAATGATACATCAGCAATCAGTAACTAATGCTGTTATAATAAATGTGGTGGAGTAAAAATACAATATATTAGTACAGTATTTTAGTAAAACTAAAAGTAACAAAAAAAAAAAACTCCAGTAAATGGAGTAAATGTATTTAGTTACTTACTGCCTCTGTAAACATAAACATTTTTATTTGCTTGCCACATGAAAGGGATTTTTGTTCTTTTCTTTGCTGTTTTTATTTCTGTTTCACAAAAGTCAAGCGTTTAACTCAAAAGTGAAACAGTAACTCCATGAGCTTATCTGTTTAACTACCGATGTTTCACACATGTACAGTATAATATGAACCGGACCATAATGAGCACATCGTCTACATCATTCATTCTTTAATTGTAAAATGCATATTGAGATTTATGGAGAAAAAACTCAATCAGAAGTCAGTTCTGTTCTAATTAGCATTTGCTATTAATAGCTCTTCTCTCTGAGAGGCTGGGATCAAGGGGCTGAGATCTTTTATTTTGACATTGTGAAGATTAGTGGTATTGACTTCAGCATTGAAAGTAAATATTAATATTTAAAAAGGGCTGTAGAATCAGTTGTCTGTCGTGCATGTTGATTTGTGCCACCACACTGTGCCACCCTTGCCCCATACAATCAGATTTAATCCACCCATAATTATCTGCCTCCTATTTACGCTGTTCTGCTCGACATTTTGTGCGCTTGTGTCTGTTTTCCTAAACATAAGCCAGACAAGCTCATTCACAGACAAGCTCAGTTGTTTTGCTTTCTCATTCTACTCTTGCTTTAATTTAGTTTTATAGTATTTTTCTGAAAATAAAGTAATGGATAATGTCAAAGACTTTCTCTAACTAAGACCACAGCCCTGTGTCTGCTCAGTCCTTGTTCTCATGGAAATTCCCTCCACACTAACACTATTTAACTGCATTGTTAAAAAGTAGGCCCTACACCATAAACGAACTTCAATAAAGCTTGGACACAAAGATTTCCATCCCTGTCTATGAATATCCAGACTTACAAGCTATCTACAGATGTTTTAAGGACAGACGAACTCTGCTAGTCTCACTTCCATCTGTATTTAGAGATGTATTTTCATGTGTATATGTATACTTATGCTATACAGTATATTACAGAGTTTTATGTTTGTCTCTGGACAAGATGTTTCTGTAGTCTGTATCCGGATGCAAAGATAAACGCAGGTCTCCTAATGCCTCTCTCTTTTGCCCCTACTCTTCCATCTTTTATTATCTACTTTCATAGTGTCTGTGTGTTTCTCTCCCATTGTGTTCCAAAGCGTATAGAGACAGGAGGTCTTTGTCCTCTGGGTGAGGTTGGGAGGGAAGGAGCGAAATGAGGTGGGGTAGAGGAGGGTTAGGGGCTGAGGAGGCTTAGATTTGGGATGCACAGAAGCAGAGAAGAGGGAGGGGTGTGTCTGTTGTCAGCCACGGTCATGATAGCAGATAAAGTAGTGGGTGGGTAAAGCAGGGGGGTATGTAAGCAGTGAGGGGTTTAATGGGACCTTTGGGACAGGCTTGGGAGTGCCAGTGCTGAGAATGCACTTAGCGTATGTCAGTGTTGCATGTAGCCCCCCTGATCTAAAATGAGATTGTGGTATCCATGTATGCATCTGCTCCTGAAAGGGCTTTTGAATGCAGTTGAAATAATAATGCAGTTTGGATGAGCTCAAAGATCTTTTGAACTGTAAAACAACCACCTGCTCTGTCCTAAAGCACTAACACATCCTACAGTCTCTTGCACCGTGTGCATAGACTTAATTCAGAGGCAGCAGTGCTCATCTCACACCTTGACCAGCAACATTTCACCATCAGGTGTTCTGACGAATACCAGCGTTAAGTAGATCCAGAGCCGCTCTCTGGACTAATCCAGCCTGGTTCAGTAAGTCTACACATTCACAGCCTTCACTGTGCTTTATCTCTTTGGATCTGCTAATCCTGAAACCAGAAGAGCTCAGCTAACCCATACATCATCACGCATGACTCTAAATCCTTAGTTTTGGGGGAAGCCGGCTTCCCAACACCTGTCCCATTCCGATGCTTTATAACTGAGCTACTGGCTTTACTTCAGAACAACATCATAAAATATAACCTGTGGACCTGCAGTGGAGGAGGAGAGGAGTGTAGACATGAAGACAAGGATGAAATATAGAGAAATTGCAGAACCAGAAAAAGGGTAGTGTAGATTTAGTAAACAAAAGGGAAATTATGATACAGATGTGGGATAGTTTGTTTTTGCCTGATCTTGGCAACGGTGTTTTGTTTTCTAAATAAATTCACTTAACAGAGCCTGAGGACATAGAAACAAACAGTCATACAAACAGTGGTCTACCTAAATTCTGAGATCTAGGACACAGAGAGACCATGTGACAAGCACTTCTAAATATTCTCAATTTAGACAAATCCTTTTATTTTTCTGCACACACAGACACACACACATAGACACTGTGTTGTTTTGAGGCTAAGCTCGGAAGGTTTTTAGACTGGATTATCCTCCAGGGGCATGGACTGAGTGATCACTAAAAACTCAGTATTGATCTGCCAGTGGAGCACCCACCAGAGTCTCAATGCTTCTCAAATTTCAGAAAGAAGCATCTTCTTCTGACTACTTTAGAGAATAATATTTTTTGGTTTACTCTAAAGCATGAGGACTGAGAGAAGTGTGATTTTATTTGCTGTATACTGATGGAGTTTTAGATGGAGGAAAAAATGAGCAACATCTAAGTACATTTTCAAAGAAACAGGAGAGTCTGTTCAAGCTCAAGGTGCCACAATGCTGCCCACAGCCAAGTTGTAAATTTTTTCCCTACTGGTCATAGATTGTTGCTCTTGAACACTTACTAGTAGGTGATCCAATCTATGTTGTATTCAAACCCATTGTTTTACACAAAATATGACTTTTCAGCTGAACTATCTGTTATACTTCTGTTGCCTAACTGCAGAGGGTGGAGGATTGGAGTGGAAACTCCACAGCACCACTTACTTTATTTATGTGGAAAATTACATTTAGTCGACCAAGAGAAAACGGCCTCCCTGAAAGCCAAAAACACGCTGTTCCACTGTTGTGCTTTAGGTGAGCATAGCACATGCATTTGTAATAAATGCTGAAACCAATTTATAGAAAAGTTGTAAACTCCCAGAACCATGATAAAATATTAGAAATATGCTTTACTTTGAACTAAACAACAGACTATCGAAGATGAATGTCTTTTTATGGAGAACGAGAGGAAATGAGCAAACCCAGGGAGAAGTGTTGGCAATTAAATCTTGTACCCATTGCAGAGTATGACTGCAGATCACTTGAAGTTATTTATTTGACAGTTTTTCTATGCATTTTTTTATAATAACATGGCAGCTTATTGTATGTCTTTCTGTCTCCATTCAGTTGATGGGATCCTTTGTTCTGGCAGTGGGACTGTGGTTGCGTTTTGACCCAGAAACTGTGTCTCTGCTCAATGGTGAGACGGCTCCAGACACCTTCTTCATTGGTGAGTGCTAAATCTTCACAGCAGTGCTGTGATATATTATAACACATCACAACGCAATGTTTTCTAGTGTATTTAAGTGCATAGAAAGTTTTTGAATATTGGGAATGAGGTTGCTGACCGTGCAGAGTTCGGTAGCTCATTCCACCATTGTGGGACCACAAGAGCACAGTGGGCGGGAGGGACTGTAGTCCTGAAAGAGAGAGTTGAGGTAGACAGGTGCAGTTGAGTTGACCACTCTGTAGACAAGAGTCAGAGCTTTAAACCTGATGCGAGCAGCTATAGGAAGCCAGTGCAGAGATTTGAGGAGTGGTGTGACGTGTGTCCTTTTTGGCTTATTAAAGATGAGCCGTGCTGAATGACTGTAGTATCGGGCTGCAAGATAGCAAAATTGAAAAAAAATGAATGGGGCCTGAAACATTTCTAAACCCACTGTAAATCCATTGGTTCAATTCAAGTCCAGAATAATTCAGAAATCTCTAACTTGACAACAAGTGCTGTTTTCAGAATAAAACTTAAGACATTGTTTGGCTGTGGCTTTTAAAGCTCTGTATTGCTGTAACATTATAAATACTCTACATATTGCATGTATTAATGTGTTTTGTTGAAACTTTGTCTGGAAATACTGTTGTCAGAGAGGATATTCCTCCATGCACACACACCTAAATACACCATTACCACACATACAGTAAATGTCAACACACACACAGAAAGTGGATGTAAAAAAACAAGTATCCACTGCTTTTATAATTGTTTGGTCTTTTTGTGTGAATAAATGCAGTTTGATGATTGAAACACACACACAGATAAATGTATACATTTTAAATTCTCTCAGACTTTTTTGTTGGTCAGGTTTATGCAATGTTCAATTCTGGAAATGTGTGTGAATAACAGGAAATGACTGCTGTACACGCAGCATAAATACACAAGGTTGCTAACCACCTTTAGATCAGTCACCCTGCACAGATGGAAAGTGACAGAGACAAGTAGTGGGAGAGTCATAGTCATATAAACAGATGGGAAATCCAGGGTACAAAATGGAATGAAATGAAATGACAGAATGAGCAAGAGGAGCAGAGAGGTGTTCAGCTGTATTTTTCTAAACCCACTGCCCCACTGCACAGCACAGTGTGTGTGATGCAGTTATTTTAGTAGTCTCCAGACTAAACTATTCTGCTTATTATTCCTGATGGCTCCTCCCAAAACAGCTTAACTATGAAGGAGTTATAACAAAAATGTTATAATACCATAATGGTACTTCTTTCTTTCTTTCTCTGTTCGAGAGAATGTTTGGAAGCTACACCTCAGTTGTCCATGTGGTTTAACTGAGGACGGGTGGCTTCTGTAGAGTATAATGCTACACATGGCTTTGACAGCTGAGAGCACTCATCAGTTGGAACGCCTCGTTCCCATGGCATCAAACCCACACAAACATCTTTGTACTTGATGTATGATAAGAAAATGAAAGCAACTTCAGCAGCAATAGCACATAGTCAAGAGCTGCATGAGCAATGATGATTTCATATCTTAAAATGGCAACTTCCTTTCTGACAACAGTGACACCTAAACTTGATTACTGTCCTTTCTTTTTTGATTATAGTCTTTTTGTTGACATATCAAGATCCTAAGAACTGTCTTCACTCGTTCCCTCCTTAACTCACATCACCTCCTTTCTTAACCTGTTGCCACATAGCAACAAACCCCTCCTGTATGAGAGCACACTGGTGGAACCAACCTGTTGTTGAGTTCCTGCTTGCAGACCTACCCATGATGTAGTTTTCCTAATGATAAGGTTATGAGAAATGGGAGGATAAAGCAAACCACTTAGAGTTACCTCTAAATGAGGCTCACAAGGCACCTCACCTGAGAACCCTATTAAATGGTCAAGAAGATAGTTGACGCTAAAAAAGGTTCTGACAAAACACCAGTAACACTGCTGCAAATTGTTCAGCTGACCACAGAAATAGTACAGTCTAAAATGTTAATGCCACTGTCTGAGCTCCGCTTGGCAAGCCAGATAGTGACTTACATGCCTAGTAATAAGCTGCCCCCTGCTGGTCACTCTGTAAACTCAAATAGCCAGAAGAAGCAAAGGGAAACTGACAATGTTAACAGAAATGTAAAAATCAAGCTAGCACAGTCGTGAAATACAAACAAATGGTATTTTGATGCTCGTCTGCCTTGTGACGTTTATCAATGTAAGTGATTTAACATGTACAGTAAGTGGCAACTTCTTTCCCACTGTGTTTACAGGTGTGTATATACTGATTGGTGCTGGCAGTCTGGTGATGCTGGTTGGTTTCTTTGGCTGCTGTGGAGCAGTTCGGGAATCTCAGTGCCTGCTGGGTTCAGTGAGTTTAAATGCTTTTGAGATTTTGTTATGAAATGCTGGTTTCATGAAATTCTGAACTGGGTTACAAGTGTTTTTTAAGCAGACATTTCTATCTATATCCACCTATAACCTATTCACAAGCAGTACTGTATTTCAGTTTTTTGCCTGTCTTTTGATTATCTTCGGAGCTGAAGTGGCAGCAGGGGTGTTTGGATTCTTGAACAAAGACAAGGTGTGTTTATTAGCTTATACGTAGCTATAGTGAACATGATAAATCCAATGCCAACACATTATTAATATATGCCTTCTTACACAGATCATCAAAGATGTGCAGAACTTTTACACAACAACCTACAATGAAAACAATAATAGCACTCTGATCATGTCATACCAGAAAATAGTAAGTAGAAAAAAATATAGATTTATGGGCAACAGAATTTTGTCTATGCTTATATTATGGAAAGTAACTAAGTACTTGGAGTTGCTTTGCAAACACAAATTCTTAATAAAAACATGATCAATAATAAATTCTGATGCTATAGAAAGTTCAATTAATTGAATATTCAAGTACCACTTTTAATACTTTTTTTAATAAATGTTGATGCCATTCAAAGTGGTACTTGTACTTGTAGTACCACTTAGAACACTTTGAGTACTTTTTCTTTTAATAAAAAGTGTTTTTTCTGATTCTTTGTCTTCTTATGTTTTTCTTCCCATTTTCAGTTGAGCTGTTGTGGAACCAGGGGAAGTCCCTGCTCTGATGCCCGACCAGAAACCAAGGTAAGATCTGTCACCAGCTCCACAATCAGGATGGAAATGACACGATGGCCCTTTGCATTTAATGACCAAGTCACTGTGGAATACAAAACATCCTGGCTCACTTAAACTTGGCACTTGTTTTATCTTTGGCCTGCAGGACTGTGAGACCGGCATCAAGGACTTTTTCAACAGTAAACTCTACATCATTGGGTACGTGGGCATCGGCATTGCTGGAGTCATGGTGAGTCAGAGTTGTAAAAACTTACATATACACATTTTATTATTGATGATTGTATTAAAAATTGTTTTTCCTCTTAACAGATCATTGGGATGATCTTCAGTATGGTGCTCTGCTGCGCCATTCGCAACAGCAGGGAGGTCATTTAAGATGGATCCTTGACCTTTACTCCTCACCGGTCCTTTACTCATCCCCAAAAAGCTTTACAGCTGTCAGATGAAATGTCAGCCCCTGTCCATCATCTGCACAGGGACGCAGGAACGTGCCATGTTTTTTAAATTCTTTTACTTTATGGTGCTTACTCTCCTGGTCTGGTCTTTTTTTGCTATCACAAGCTAAGCAACATATTCTACCTTTTATAACTCTAGAGAATTAGGCCATTTCCTTTCCAGTGGGAACAGTATAATGTCTGATGTTCACCTGACAATCTGTTTTTCCTTGACCATTTGGCTACGACTAGAAACATACATACTGTCGCAGTAGTGTCAGTGCTTTTCACACAGTCTTGCCAGTGACCCCATAGCTGTGGGAAACTCAAGCCTGAGATCCAATGTGAGGTGAAAGCAGCTGAGTTTGCTTATAACACATATATACAAACACAATAATATAGGGTTACATGAGACTACAGCTTTGTCTGCCGTCTCAGAGTGGAACAGTGCATCTATCATTCAAAACCTCAAACTGGAAACACAGCTCAAAGAATCATCAGTACATCACTTGTGTCTGCAACATATTCATAGGTACGCATAAGGCTGGTATGATGACTTCCTCTTCCAGGGCCTTTGCAGCCTTCTTCTGTCAAACTGTGAGGAGACTCTGAGCACCAAATGGTTCACGAGAGACAATATTTCACTTCTATATGTAAAATATGTAGAAATGTCACAAAAAGCTTGAATTTGAACTTGAATTTGCCGCCCCGCTACTCATATAATAAGAGTACACACACACACACACTACAAACTGTGTAATCAGGATAGAATCCAGCGTAAAAGCATAACTCAAGAGCATAATTTATAGTAATCCTCTCTTCACTGTCTGGCAGGTTGATAGTGCTCTCATATTTACACTTTGAATACAAAGCTACTGCCAGCAAGAGCTGAATGACACAGTTACAGTTGAGCTGTGTTAGACTAGCTGTTTAGCCTAGTTATAATTTTTTTTAAAGCTAATAAGTTGGCTGTAACCTTTTATTTACCTAACAGTCATGAAAGTGATTGATCTGATAAGAAAACATATGTCCCAAAATGTCAGTTGTTTTTATTTTTTATTTTCTTTTTCTTTTCTTTTTTACAGTTAACCAAACTGTGCACAATTTACATTCAAAAGGAACCATTTTGTCATATTTAAGAAATTTTCACTACAGTTGATTACACAACTGAAGTCCTCTTTTAAGCTAAAATAAATGCAAAAGCTGTCTATAGTAGGGAAAGTACTGTACAGCATAGGAAAACATAGAAAGCAGCATACCCCACATTTGAAAATGGTCAGTAAAATGTGTATACATGATTTGTAATTATGGAGCTTAAATTGTACACACACAGTTATAGTTTAAAAACTGAACTGCAAACCAAATTCCCTCTTGTTCCTAAAGGAAAAGCTCCTCATCTGTTTGGCAGAATGACCTGGTGACATGAGCACCACTTCCTACTCTTTGTGTGTTCATATATACTGTATGCTCTCTTATGTAAGACAGTAGCTGACACTTCGTTGGCTACATGTCAAACCCATATCATGTGGACATGTTTACAAGCTAAACATAGAGCAACTGGATGAAATGGGTTCACTCACACCAATCTTTTGATCTCTTCTCACCTACAGTATATTTTTTTCTCCTCGTGTGCCTTGAAAGTACACTGCCCACAACACAGCCCATTTTATTTTCTCACTTCACTAACCTCAGCAGCGTGGGTTGGGTGGACATACCCAACCAGAAATCACTTGTGTTTAGCTATGTAACCCAGGACACTATTAATTTTATTACAGTTTATTCCAAGTGTCAGGACTCCTGGATGTAAAAATGTGTGATTTTTTTTCTAGTTGTACATTATTTGTTGCTAATGTGATAGTTGCTATTTAACATGCTGTGTGTAGACAAGGGCTTGCAGTAGTTGTACAGTGTTGTAGTCATGACAGTGTAATAGTCAGAGCAAACCCACACAGCTAAAACTGCTTCTTAATGTGCCTTTTTTTTATAACAAGCTATTTTTAAATAACAGGCTGTCTGAGCATAGCAATGAACTTAGCAAAAGTGAACATATGTTTGTAGAGTTGGACTGCAGTTAATCGTCACAAGCGTTCAATGAGTAGCACACATGCTCGACTCGCCGTTATTATTGTTGTAAGTGTCACACTCAACTGTGTCTTCTCAGTGGAGGAAGCTTAATTGGTGAAAGCAGCAATGGTTCTGCCAAGCATTTCAGCCTCTTGGTACGAAGATTGTGAGAACTTGAAGTAATCTTAATGTTCATTAAGTCCAACTCATTAAACTGTGTTGGACACAAGCACATATTGCTTTTGCTTTTTTTACTAACCAGTTAAAGCTGTTGGGAATGCAACAGGCAATGTTTTCTCTGAGGACTGAGGTGACACTAGACTGTGTGGAGTTAAAATGAACTACATGTAGGTAATAATTTAGAGTTGCTTACTCCACAGTTCTGTTGCTGTATTCTTTGGTTATATTTGTTTCAACAAAAAAGACAAATACTGTGCACGTAAAAATCAACTGTGTACACAGCCGTCTACAGTTGATTGTTAATTTATATTATTACCATTCCCTGCTTCTCAGGAAGATAGAAGATAGAGATGTGTAATAAAGCTTCTAAAGTTTTACAGGGTTTCATGTGTTGCAGAGTTGTTCACGTCCTTTGATATTGCCAGTTTTATGTGAATATATTCAAATGCGAGGCGTTTTTACAAGAATCAACACTAAACCACCATATATTTGTCACAGATTCAGATCATCAAACTAATTTTACTATTACACAAAGAACTAAAGCAATTCAAGAACAGATGAGTCTGGAAAGGGTTCCAAAGACATTTTTATAGCCTTGGTACTCCAGCAAACAATGGTGAGAGCCATTATCCACAAATGGAGCAAACAGTGGTGAACCTTCCAAGGAGTGGTCAGCCTACCATAAATACTCAAATAGTACAACAACAACTCATCAATGAGCTCATAAAAGAACCCAGGACAACATCTAAAGAACTGCAGGCCTCTTAAGGTCAGGTCTTAAGTTAAGGTCAGTGTTCGTGATTCAACAATAAGAAAGAGACTGGGCATTACTGGGGGAATTCCAAGTCGACAGCCATTGCTGACCAAAAAAAAACAAAAAACACAAAGACTCATCTCACATTTTTTTGGAAGGTGTGCATCGCATTACATCTGGTGTAAAACTAGCACAGCATTTCATAAAAAACTGATCATATCAACAGTCAAAGATGGTGGTGGTAGTGTGATGGTCAGCTTCAGGACCTAGATGACTTACTGATGGAACCCAGCGCTCTACAAGAAAATCCTGAAGGAAGATGTCTGGTCATTTGTGACCTCAAGCTCAAGAGCTCTTAGTTTATGCAGCAGAACCATCATCTGAAACAAAAAGGCTCTAAAAAGACTGGCCTAGTCAAAGTAAAATTAAAGTAAAATTGTTTAACTTCTGATTCAGACAAGTAGTGTAAATTGTCGTTTTGTGTGTGTGTGTGTGTGTGTGTGTGTGTGTGTGGTTTTTAATAGATGCAGAGGAGGGCTGCACTATGCCCATGTAAGAA
>OMLM01010567.1:61215-76371 GCA_900302695.1 Helostoma temminkii
GGCTCTAAAAAGACTGGCCTAGTCAAAGTAAAATTAAAGTAAAATTGTTTAACTTCTGATTCAGACAAGTAGTGTAAATTGTCGTTTTGTGTGTGTGTGTGTGTGTGTGTGTGTGTGTGTGTGTGTGTGTGTGTGTGCATATGCTTTTCTATATTTAGTAACTTTTACCAAGATATTAATTTGTATATCAGTCTACCATTCTACCATTAGTTGGCATGGAATGTGGTGTGTCAAATTAATTTACAATCTCCTCCACTCAAGCAGATGTCTAAATATAGTAGGGTATATTGTAGGTATGCTTAGAATGAATCAGAGTCTCACCACCAATACCAATAGTAACTGGATGAAGCACATGAATTTGCAATATGAAAAATAATAATATGCTAGAACTTCATAATCACAAAGTGATTTCTGATATATTTACTCAGAGCTGATTGCATTTGATATGACTTGTTATTAAATAAGTTTCCAGATTTAGTCATATGGGTCTCCAGAGTTTCACCTTTCTGCACTTGAGCTCAAAGAGCAGCTGGATATGTAGTTCAGGGGATAGTTATGTTTGCAATGCTAGCAGAGGCTCCAGTACAAGCCAGGGTAGAGTTACTTCAACACTGCAGCATTGGCGTTTTTATCCCAGTGATACATGTGTAGAAGAGTAGGGTAACACTTTTCAAGCTTGCATCAGAAGCATGTACAGTCAACCTGCCACTCATTTCACAGAGCCAGGCATGAGAATAAATGCCCAAATGACTGTAACTTCAAACTACAGTGTACAAAATTTAAGGCTACACACACTCCACAAATAACACAATGAACACTGCATTTCTAATATTTATTCAGCACTTTGTAAATCTGTATTTACATATGTAATACTCATATGAACTTACAAAATAAATACATCTCAACTAGCTGAAACACTTTCTACAGGAAAAACTCCAAGCAAGGAGTTTAACTAACTAAAACTAAATCGTACAGAATACAGTATTTGACCTATTTAATTGTTATTAGAAGAAGCCTCACACTATATTCTGGTTAATGTCTTATTGCCTAATATTATACATTTGTGTGGGCTTCTGTATCTCTGACTGACATCTGACCAGTCACAGACAACCACAATCAACTAAGATAAAGTGGCTATGTGTAGGTCATGCTGCACTTTTTCAGATGACTTGGTCCCAAAAAAGTTTGTTTTTCAGTTTATAACCATCAAACCACATTTTTCTTTCCATGACAAATAACATCAAAGTCAAGAATGTCTCCATGAGCTGTTTGGAGAGTTGCAAGAGTTGCAAGTCACACAAACAGTTTGTATGCTGCCATAGAAAAGTTCACAGTGCCCAGTGAAATCCTCACATCTTAATTACATGTGTTATTGGGGAAAAAAGATTTCTAAACTAGTTTCTATAACAAACTAGCATCTTGTGTCCAACTATTTACCGGGTATTAGTGTAAATAAGGTGAAACCCTGGAAATCTGTTCATAGGCTGCAAGGCCTTTTCCCCCCAACCACGTATATAACAACCTGGTTATTTACAAATTTATATCTATCATATCTACAAATTTTGTATATACAAAGACCAGGAGCACCACCATGGTCTAGTTTGGCACTGAAAGACAATTGAAGCTATTCAAGTCAAATTTCAATATTGTTTGGTACACTTAGGTCTCTTATACAACACCATACGCTATCAACACATGGCTGCCAAGACAGGGCAGTCAGAGGGATATGCAGGTTATGATTACTGTGAAGTGATATGGGTGCATTTAGGGGTATTGGCTAAATCTAAGGAAACCTAGTTTAGTGCCACAGGAGTAGAGTCAAGTCTGATATGAGTGAAGTAAGAGATCAGTGTTTAATTATATAGTCCCTCAGTGAGGAAAGCAAATCTTTTCTCACAGTAAGCTCCACTGAAGCTGATACAGATTTAAGTTTAGACATCAGTCTCTTAAATAAAAGCAAGTCATGCTAGAAGCATAATTTATAACCATTCTGAAATAAAATGGCACCCACCAGGTCTTTTACACTGAAAACCTCCAAAAATAAAGAAGGTACACAGTAACAGAGACCTGGGTCCATGGCTACACCTAGGCCATAGCAGCTCTGTAATTTAATGAGGTGGCAGAAAGACATGGAAAGAGCTTGTTTATGCAGAGTAGATGTTGTAGGGGGTGTACCCCAGCAGGAACTCTCCAACTCCCACAAAGTACACAACCTGAGCAATGCCAAAGAGTGGAGCAATAACCAGGGCCCGGCAACCAGCCCCCTTGAGGAACGCTCCAGGACCTTCTTTTCTCAAGATTTTCCTGAAATGAAGAGAGAGCACAAGGTTAGCATGTAACCTGGTCTAGTCATGCCAAACCTGGTGAGGTTTGATAGAGCTGGGAGTAAATGTAGTTACATTCACTGTTCCTTATGTTATATATAATTACCTGACACAGTCCACCATTCCACTGTAGGTCTCCTCATTAGCTCCCTTTTTGAGTGACTGCAGCCTTGTCTTGACCACTGGACAACACATACATAACTTATTTTAGTTGACAATTACCAAAAAACAACTTAAAACTTTAATAGAATATAAAACTGAGTTCCCAGTTCCTCAAACAGTGCTAAGTTATCTATATAGAGTGAGTGATTCACCGTCACAGGGGCTGACAGCAACAGCAGCAACAGATCCAGCCACGCAGCCAGACATGAAGGACCAATAAAACGGCACAGACGGGTCGTTGGATGAATGTTGGCCAAGCTGGTTCAGATGTGCAAAAAGAGGGAAGTATACAACAGAGAAGGGGATGTCCCTGAAAAGGCAACAAACAATCACATTTAGATGCTGCTGATCAAATACAAAAGACCAGTAAAGCAAACATTAAAATCTTTCTCACCTCATCAACGTGGCTCCAAGCCCCCTGTAAAGTCCTGTAACTCCTTTGGTCCTCAGCAGCTCTCTGGTGATCTGTGTAGCTGACACTCGCATGACTTGCTGCCCAGGACTGGTTTTGTAAGAACGGCTAAGAACTGCACTAGTCCCTCCAATCTTCAGAGCTGTTACCACACTAGGCATTACCCTCTGCTGGGCCGCTGGCAGATACAGAGTATATAGTGTTGTCCACTGGAGTATAAAAACTCACCACCCAAACGATTATCCGGCTGGTGATATTCTTATAGTTACCTAGTCTGCCAGCATCTTGCAGTTGGATCTTGAGCATCTCCATGGGTGTGGTGACAATGACCTGGCACATCCCTGCACAACAACCTGCCAACATCTCCTTAACCACGGTCAACCTGCTACTGAAGAGGCAGACAAATGTTGAAAAACACTAATGGCTTTGCAAAACGCGAGTCTGACTCTTTCAAGGCTACTACTCACCCATCTTTGCTCATGTGGTGGCGGAAAAAGTCATTAGCAGCTAGTTTGATAGCCTTCTCTGGGGTTACCAGGGTGAGATTAACTGCAGCACCTGCAATTAACAGGAATTTATGAGAAGCCTGAAATAAAAAATACAACCATTCTCACAGCAGTGACAGCACATTTTGCATGAAACAAAGAAATTACAAGCAAAACAAATCTACAAACAGCATAGCACTCTATCAAAAGCTGCCAATATGCCCACTACATGCATCTTCTTCAAAGTTACTATTCAATATTAACATAATAAAAAGAGAAATTAACAATCTGGTTAGTCTTACCTCTGTACATGCCAAAGTAGCCTTCAGATTTTACTGTCTTTATCAGGCAATCCATCCTGAGGAAAAATACAGATTAACTACCCAGAGAAGGTGCTCATATTATTTCCTGGTATGTCAAATTATTTTCTGCTATCACAAAATAAAGTGTATTCACAATAATTAAATAAATAATGACAATCCTGAACAACTTGTGACAGTTTCCTCAGTATGGGGAGAGAGAGAGTATGAGTTTAGCATGTCAAGCTAAGTACTTTGAAATGAATACAGTCTGACCCCAGAGAGACAGCCTGCTCTAAAGCTATCACTGAAAGGTGATATGCTGGCTGAATTAGTAATGTAAATACAAAAATACTCTCAAATCTGGAATGCACACGTTAAAACACTTGCTGTATGTTTAAGTCAGATAAACTTTAAGGAAATGTAATCATAAGAAAAGACTGTTCAATGTGCATTTAAATCTGCAGTATCATAATTAGTGGAAATGCAGGTATTTGCAGGTATTATGCAGGTAATATTCTTTTGAGAGTGTCTTACATGTTCTTGTAGAGTTGCTGCCCACTGCGTTGGTTCTGCAAGCGGGTCTTGGCCAAGTCGATTGGAAACACACAGGTGACTCCTACCATGCCTGCTATTCCTCCATTAATCAGTTTTGCTGGGAGGCTATACTCGGACAAGTCAAAACAGAAATGTGCATGAGAATCATTCCTGTTCATTTCTGCAGGTGGAGTAAGGTGGGGCAAAGTCAGGTGAGTGACAGAACCTGCTGTATTGCTACATTTCTCATTCATCAAGGATAATTATTTGTAAAGGACAGTAGTTACTTATGATTTTGAAACTGCATGTGAATGAGCAGCTTTTTAAAAGAGCTGGGTATAGAGTGACTGCCTCTGGGAATCTGGCCGTCCAAAAATAACTTGTTGACAGAGTAAATCACACAACGTACATATGTCTAAATGTGGCATTACACACAAGCTCTAGAGAAACACTACATTCCAACTATATAAAATGAATGAAAATAAAAATGATAATCTAGCCTATACATAGAGTTTGGTCGTTTCCATACCTAATCTGCTGTTGCTGGGCCATGGTTCTGGTATTTCTTGGATGAGTGGAGAAATTGGTCAGCACAGAGGAGGAGGCCACAGAGCGAGAGCAGGCTGGGAGTCCCTGAGAGACACTGAGCAAGGCGAGAGTAGAAAGCACCTCTGGGTTATATATATATGTAGGCAATCCAGTCGATCCTAGGGCAAATTCAACATCACTCTCCACCCACTGCGCTACCAGCCAAGAAATGAAGCCAACGTCAAGTTATCATCTTACTAAAATCAAACCGCAACCTACTACCCTACTATGTGAGGGAACTAGTTCCAGTTGCAAACAGGGCCTTTGTCCAAATGTCATGATCACTAAACTGCTGCTGTATACAGTTTGTGGTTTCACTCCTGTATGAAGAACTTTATTTCTGATCACATTAACAACCACGGACAAAAACTGGGTCTAGACTATTAATGAAGAAGAAACTTAAATTCTCCAGTGACAAGTAAAAATATATTAGAAAAATTCCTAAACGGGTGTGAAGTTGACCTCAAAGCGCCTCAAGTAGCAGCTGCGTTTGGGTCTAAGTATCAGTAAAAAACCAGTCCGACCGAGTATCTCACTCGGGGCCACCACCAGTTTCTGCTTTTACCTTTCAAATGGAAACCGAGGTGAAAATATTTAAATACTAAGGGCGGGGTTATTTTTTAAAGTAATACCTGAAACCTACCAGAGCCAAGGATGGGCCCCAGAACAAAATGTAGAACTAATTTTCAAAGTGAAGAATACCTGAATAAAACAGAACTACCCCATTCTGAACACTGTCTCAGCACTACTGACTACAGTAAACTACACTGACAGAATAACTAGCGAGCCTGGTGTCTATCAAAGAATAATACATCATGCCTCAGTAAGAACATGCGCAACACACCTTAAATGAAGTCAAAGCGTAAGAGCTGCTGCCGACTCTTCCTCCGTGCTGCTGCCCGGCCAGACTGCCTGAAGTGGGGAAGCAGTGTGGAGCCGCAGGGGCGTTTCAGACCTGACCTCCAATGAAAAGAGCTACTTTGTAGGCAGGGGAGGACCAACTCGCCTCAGGAACTGTCAGCGGAGGTGCGCGCAGTGCTTTGAATAATATTGACATAGTTGTGAAACGTGTTTCTCTGAATAAATAATTTAAAACTGACTAAATATTTTTTATAGCAAGAATGTAGCATTTCTGTATAACAGGCAGTTGATGTTTTATTTTATATTTAATTCCAGCCATATTCCAGTGTGCTCTTTTATGTCTCTTGTGTGTATGGAGGTAAAATGTGTAGCATTTAGCATTGTTGTAGGAACTTGTTTTTTATCTACTGTGATGAATGATGTTTTGTTTAGTTTTTCTCTCTTTTTGCTGTTTTTTGTTGGGTCTGCATGTGTGGTCTAAGTGTTCAGTTTGTTTTCTTTATTTTAAAGCTGCACTTGGAACTGAGCTCTGCATATGTTTCATTATATAAAGAGGAAAAGCTATTAATGTAATCAGACCACATCAGCTAGTGAAACTTAATGTAGAGTTTCACTATTCCTGTGCTGTAGCTCTGTTAGGATGCATGATTCTTTCAAAACTGACAGATGCACTGCTTCATTGACACAAGCATCATAATTACACCTGTGTTGGTTATGAGATACTGCACCCAAATGAACAAGACCATTCTCCTGTCTGACAGGACACATCAGTATGCAGAGTAACACTATTTAATATGGAAATGCATGTATTATAAACACACATGTTCATGCTTTGATTGCATTACAATAATACCAACAAGCAGGAGAGCTGCTGGTCCATCAGGTTAACAGCAGTATCATTTGTCATGTATGTACATTGTTCAAATCAGCATTTTGTCAGGTTTCCAAAGCAGGCTGGTTCTAGTTCTCCACACTGCCAAGTGTCATATAGCATCGGTCATAGGGGATTTGGTTGGTGCGGATGCAGTGGTGTGTCCGTGTGTCACAGTGCCTACAGCTGCAACGGCGGGCCACGGGATAATACAGCTGTGCACTGACGTCCTGACGACAGCCAGGAACACAGGCAGCTCGGTACACCAGGGAGAGAGGCACACAGCTACGCTGGATCACAAAGGTCCTCCCAAACCGTCCCCTCAAATTAGTGTCCTGAAAAATGGAGAAATTGTGCCATTAGAAGCTGTGCAGTTATTGAACAGAAGGATGTGACTTTGTGCCAACCTTTGTAAGGTGTGTTCAAAGAGGGGTTACAGTTGAGTAAGGATATTATATACACTGATTACACCTGTCCCATCTCACTTTACCGTAAAGCACAGGGATGTCAGGCAGAGTGATGCTTATTCACCTTCCATCTCGAGCCAAGAAAGGCTCTCAGGTTTGATTTTCAAATAAGGATCCACAGAAAATCCAAGATTTAGACTAACACTGAATCTTTCACGTTGCTCACCCGAGGTCTAAGTGGTTGTATCCATGTGTAAATGTCCCTCCATGCCAACAGGCACTTAATTTTTTATGCTGCCTATTTTGTATTATGTACAAAATGTTCAGATGAAACATGTCCACGAAAAGTGTGAGAGTGTGTAGCCGATGTCACCTGCGTGTAACAGTAACCGCTGCAGATGGTAGTGTTGATAGCCACACACTGGGCGCAGTCTTGCCTCTCAATCCATAAGGTATGATTCTTCAGCATACAGGCACACACCCTTCCACCCATCAGAGTACACAGCAGCACACATTTTAACACAAACAAAGGCATGCTGAAAGTACAAACAAACAAATGTATGGACAGTAAAACACTTTAAAACACACAGTTTGTTAAATTTCACTCTAAGTTAAATTGAGAAGAAAAAAAACACACCTTGACTTACTGTGGGACTCTCTCTACTTGATGAAATTATACAGGTGTCTAATGGTGACAATACGTATTTAAATGTGAAAAGTTTGATTGGAGGGGGAAATATATAAAATATCCAATAAATCTGACTCCTCTGTCAAGTAAGATGATTTTCTCTTGATGGATTCTTCCTCTAGCTGTGTATTCTCAGTTCCCCAGCTCTCCGTCTGAAAATATCAACAGTGTCCGTCCCTTTTATGGAACTAATCCACCCCAATTTCCTCAACAGCTTTCAGTCTGCAGCATCATCACATGTCAGTTTGTGTTGAAAAATGGTCTCAAAACGCACATACACTTGGTGGCTGTGTGTGTGTGTGTGTTTGACTTGCTTTCAGGGCTTATACTAAAGAAAATGGGCTAAACTCGGAGGAGGAGGAGGAGGTCATACCATTATTACATAATGTCAGTGCAGGTCGGGAACGCTGACGGTCAATACATGTAAAGACCACAAATAACAACAACTTATACAACTCTGGCCCCGACCCTTAAACGTGTGGCTGGTCAAAACTAACCCATGTGGATGATTCCATACGCATTAGGCCATCAGATGTGCACCTACCATAAAGTAGAACAAAACTCCTAAAATGTGAGTACTTTTAAAAGTGGCATATTGAAATCACATGAGTGTTAGTAAATGTACACTGTGCACTTATTTCATATCATAAATCCTATTTGTGCCACTTAATAATAACTTGGCATATGAATAAGTTATGAAGATAGTGTCAATAAAAACAAACAAAAACATATATTACTAATAAGGACTTCAAAATGAATTAATTGTGATTAAAATGATCTCATCTGCCTGATGCTGGGTCAGCATTCACATGTTTCTGTGCTATCTGGGTGAAAAGGTTATGCCCTCCTTATCTAAGCCATTAATACTCCTATTATTCCCATCTGTTCCTGACGAGAGTGTCCTAAGATTTTATCCGCACAGAGTCGTCAGTAAGGATGTTGACCAGGCACAGTAAACAATAAAGGGCCCATAGTTATTTGCAGGGCACATGGTGATCAGATTGACTCCTGTGAATACATTTGTTGTTGTTTTTTGTTGCATTAATTGTATTTGTAGTGGTCATTCTGCCCCCAGCTACTTAGTTAAGGATATAATTCTATGTGGCACAGCTGGTGAATGGAGACAGAGACTTATTGACTATGATATTTTTAACTGAATACCAATAATGCAGTTTTTGTAGTAGGATAATGTTTTTTATCCACTGCATCTGAACACACCCCATGAATCACTTCATATTAATTAAATGTAGTAGATATTTTAAAATAAAGCATTCATTTTTGTAAACCTAGCTGAAATTTACGTTTTATGGTCTTGCTATTATTTTTGTCTCTCACCTGCCCCCTGTTTTTGCTCTAATTTTACACGGTGGGTCACAGTTATGTAACAAATCCATCAGATAATTACAACAAAGTGGGTCGTGGACAGTTCACCAACTATCTCTCCTGACATAGATCCAGCCTTTTTGGAGACAGGTGGATTATTATTTGTGTGAGATTCAAGAGGCATTTTAAAATATGATCTAGTATATCTCTCCAGGCATCAGCAGTGGGTTGATATTTGTCTGGATCATAAGAAGATGGGACTAGAAAAAAATCTGCATTGATTTGTCCCCAAAGAGCAAAAGCTTGTAGCATATATCGTTTAAAATCACAAATCCAAAGTAAGCGTAGAGGTTAAACAATAAATAAATACTTTAGTAAAAATAAATACCTATGTACAGGTCAGCTACGGTACAAAGGTTCATTAGTTTGTCGTTATGTTCAACACATTCCTTCTCTTTCTTATCATTACGATGTCTGCAGGTGATGTTTGAGGTACTATACGGGTAACTCTAAATGTGTAACTCTAAACGAGATACGTGTAAACATGTATCTCCTTCGTTTTGTGTCAACAGGTCACATCACAGTATCAATTAAAAAATATTGAATGTTTTATTTAATCTTTTATTTAAACTGACAATTTACATAAGTGCACAATGAACTACAAATGTATCTTAGGACTATTCTTCACCACCTGCCAGCAATTCTCAACCCAGTGCACTGTGCACCTGATCAGACTCAGTCAGGCTGACAGATTCATGTCTGCTTTAAACTTGATAAGCTATAATATAATAATAATGTTGTCATAATCAAAATTTACATCAGTTTTGTTTCATTGTAACAATGAACTTGGAGTTCTTGTGTTATCTTTGTTCTTTGTGTTGAAGAGGATCTTTCCCTTTTGATCAGAGAGCAGCTGTAACAAGCACAAGACAATTTCCCTATGGAATTAGTTTTTTTATTATTTTTTTTATCTTTATAAAAAAGTAGGATAGAGTGAGTGGATCTTTTGTGATAGCCTGCACCACAAACTGCCAAACTGAGTTTGCAAGCTGTGGTCTGGGAGTCTTTCTGTAATTTATCAGTTGTTCCTCGCTGTTTATTAACCAGGTGTGAACAGTGACAAGTGTGTATCAGCTTTCATTTGTAGCTTCCTAAATATAAAATATATAAATATAAACTAAAATGATATAAAATAAAAGCTTCTGAGGAAAATGTGGGTGGAGAGTAGTCTGAATTGGGTTCTGGAGCTGTGCCCCACCTCAAACCATCGCACTCATCCGCCAGCCGCGAGCGATTCCAAGCCGGTGAGCGTCACATCCACCGGTGGCGCTGGGACATTGCACCACCAGGCTTCTCCTGCTACAACAGCTCACTGGGGCCCATGTTTTCTGTTCACTCGCTCACCCTCATCAGGTGATGCCCTGCGAGGGTAACTATTGGCTCTTGTCTCAGACCTTCCCCGAGGTGATTGGTGGAGTGACGAGCACTCTGCATGTGACCTCTACATTGAGCTTCCGCCCACAACAGGAAGTACCGCCTTAGAGCTCTATTAGTATAGTTTTACATACACTTGTGGTCTTTGTTGTGGTGCAAATAATATCACGCATTATTTTTTTTGTAGGGAGCATACCTGCCACACAAAACTTAAGTGTGGACATGTTGACAACTTTTCGTTTTTCTCTCTTTCTATTTAAATTACTTCTTTCCAAGCAGCGATAAGGACACCCGTGGCATGCTGGGAAACTAGACAGTCTTCTCATGTATCTTTGTAAACATGGAAAATGTTTGCATAAAACTAACACTAACGCTTCATAGACAAAAAGCGGCTAATTGTGTACAACTTTTGTTAATGAAAGATATTATAGCTGGGTCTATTTTCAAATCACAATATAAAAATAAATGTACAAATTAATATACAAGTCCTACAAAACTACAATAAAAAGAGCAGGTAGTGACAATATGCTTATGAACTTTGTGGTACTTTTTTCCTGACAAGATACATATAATTTTAAATAAGATCATTTGGCATAAAAGCATTTTTCAGGAATGAAAATCACATAGAATTAAATAAACTGCTTGTAGAAGACCTGCCACCACACGAACAGCATACTGATTATTATGCTCAAATGCCAAATCGACAGTGGTTCATAGAAGCGAAGGATCCAGCAACGATTCACCCACAAGATCCCTGCTGTTACTTCGTTTGACCGCTGGATGGCAGACAAACTCAATCACACATTTCTAAATTGTTGCAGGGATGCTGGCTGATTTCATCAGTTCAAGTCTTGTCCAGGCAGCTGCAAATTGCTCAGTATATCCCACTTAAGCAGTAATGCTCATCCAAATGCTCCCAAACCCCGTGTAGATACCATTAACATGATTAAGTGTCGGTAGGAGGTGTAAAATGGCCGTATTACATCTGTTATGGAAAGAAAGTTTGTACTCAGCCAACAGGTGAGGTATTCATAATTCTTTCATATGGAGGAATTGAGAGTACATTGCCATTACACACAGATCTGTAGGCGGCAGTGAACATCCCACTTCCCTGGTCATATAATAAGTGGCCATGGCAAGGCCCTATTCACATTGAGAGATAACAGCAACAGAGAGGTTGGTACACATCTAGTTTGACACAGGAAAAAAGAAAAAAATCATGGACAAATAGACCATCGAGCTTTCGAGCGAATGAAAAGTGAACCACGTTCAAGGACAGCATATAATACTAATATCTTCTCTCTCCCTTACAGGATGCTTCTCACACCACTTGCTAACAACATTTGTTCTACATGCTAATAAGGCAAAGAAAGGTAACATAATTATAAACCTGTCCTTGGTTTAATGATGATCTATCAGACCAGGGTTACTGTTCCCTAAAAAAATTGACAACCTACTTCAAGTCAGGAGACTAAGGTTTTTCTCGGGTTATTTTCTGTGTGACCTTGGTACACCTCAGGAGACAGAAGAAATAGTTTGACCCAAATCATCAGTGATGTCCTTGACGACACACTATTATTAATAACCTCAGGAATCTGGAGACCACCTCTTCTCCTCTCCGCTTGTCCTCCACACCTCCTACCCCCTCCTCTTCATTGTGATCTTCCATGTCCTAACTTTTTATTCTGCCTCCTTTTTTGGTCTGTGTGTAGCTTTACTTTCACTCACACGGACCCACGAGGCCCCATAGGGCCTCAAAATCAATCTCACAGTGCTTAAAATAATCAACCTAGTTGAAGAAGAGGGCTTACCAGTAACATGTACAGTAGTTCCCTTCCTCACTCTTCCCCTTCTTCCTCTGAGTGTGTGGACTGCCAGTCGTCTTAGGATCATTTCCTTTCTTTAAAGTGTTGTCTACGCTAGTAGTTAGTTTATTTTTAATTATCTGGTTTCAATTAAATCATAAGTATTATGTTTAATATATTGCTTTGTGTTTTTATCTATTTTTGTATGTGATCGTAACATATCAAAAACATGCATGTATTACAGAAACAATCACATCTCCAGGACAGATGTACTGTACAGTACAAGCATGAATCCTTTTCATGTACACATACATATAATATGTGTGTTAGAGCACGATGACTCACCTACGTGTGTGCCTATTTACGGAAAAAGGATGGAAATAAAGGTTATTGGAATCCCCATAATTGGTGACCCGTGTCTCAGTAAGTTGTGCCCCCCTCTGACAGCTGAAGAAACGTCATCGATTACCCAAGGTAAGAGCTGCGTCTGGAGGCTGGCCTATGGTCAGTGTTGCCTTCTCTTCCTCAGCAGTTTGGGTAATTAACGACAGCGATGCATCTTGCTGAATATCTTCAAACAATCCATGCTCCTGTCAGTTACAACCTTTAACTAATGAGTTCTCCTGCCATTTAAGATGCCACTATGGGAAAAAAAGGCGGAAAATTCTCGCGTGACCCAGGTCTGATCTGAAAGACACATTTAATGAAAAGCAATCCACTGAGCGCTTCTTTCTTTTATGTTTGTTTTTCTTTTCATGCTAATTCCGTGAAGCCTGGTGATTTTTTTCAAGACTTCTATTGATTTTTGAAGGTATGTAAATGTGTCCCAGCAGAGCTGAAGTCAAGGAGGTATTGCCTGTCCCACATTATGACTCTGCTCAGCTGCACCAATTAAGACCAACTCTCCTGTGCTAAATTAAGCATGTGGAAGAAATCATTCTATATTACTGTATTATTTATGTCTCAATGTTGCACCGCACGGATCCGTACCTTGTCAGTGAGGGAAGTCAGCTGGAACTTTGCTAACATCCAGCACACTTAATTGGAATCTGCATGACTGTGAATATGACTGTAAAAATAACAAAAATACATAAAAACGCCATAAAAATACATTAATCAGTAGGTTAGTTTAGCTCTTATTTTGAGAGCAACAATCAGTTTTTTATCTTTGAGTTTAGTCTCTTTCCTTCTTTTGCTCCCGTTTTTCTCTCTCTTGCTTCCCTCACTGTAGATGTCAGAGGAGGGGTGAAGTAATTACAACCTGTCTCTGACCCACACTGGCCTACAGCCTGACAAATAAGGCCAGTGGAGGGCCACAAAAAAAGACAAGCGTAAGGCGGCTGTATTAAGAGACAAACAGGGAAAATGGGAAATAAAAGGAGAAGAAACAATAGCAGAGAAATAAAAAAAAAACAGAGACCACAATGACTGAGTGAGGGATGCTGATGAGCGACAGAATGAGGGAGAAAAGGGCAGGCGAGATGAAAAGATAGGGGGCGAGCAGGATGCCGGTGGGAAAAAGGGAGGGTAAGCTTCCGACAGAAGGAAGTGGGAGACAATCCAGTAAAACACATGGCGAGAGAGTGCATCTGTGTGTGTGTGTGTGTGTGTGTGTGTGCACATGCTTGAGCAACAAGGGAGCAAGCAGTAGATGGTCACAGCCCTAATAGCATTATTTTACATGAGGCCAAATTTAAAATATACACTAGAAGGCTAGATTGCAGGTTGTTAGGGATTTAATTCTAAATTAAGCCTGTAAGGAGAAAATTTGCATGTAAATTCATGTACCAAACCATTATGGCATGTATGCACAACAATAACAAGCATTTAAATCAGTGAGCTAAGACAACTGAGTGGGTGCCAGGACAGCTCATAATAATGAGCATACGTGCACACAAAGAAGTGTGCTGGAGTCAGGATGGTAATTATTAAAATACATCAATTGTTTTTTGGGCCCCTATTCAAGCCTCTGGGGTTTATAATAGCTGTTATAGATCTAAACTCATACACGTGCACAGACATGCAAGCACACAAACGATCGCTGAGATGAGGCCAAGTGTGGCAGAAAGGGAGAGCGGAGAAAGCAAAGAACACAGATAAAACACAGCGAGCTGAGAGAGAAAGGGGGAAGCAAAGTGTAACAAAGTGAGTGAAGGGGAGCCAGAGCTCCGGGCGCTCCTTCTAGATGGCTGCCGGCCTTAAAGCCTACCGGCTCCGAATGGCACATTTGGCACAGGGATATTTGCTCTGAGTCCTCAAAGCTACAGGGTGTTTTACTTTTATCCTAACAGCTGTGCTTTCAGTTTTGCTTTAATGGCACAATTTAGTTGACCTCTCTGCCATGCTAGAAAACGGGCTTTGTCCAGCAGTGGAGTGTCTTTAACAGTGTTGATTGTATTTTCTACCTTAGTTCTGATGTGGTCATGGAGGTGAGTGCCAGCGCTTATCATTACAAATACAGTGACTAATGATGATGAGTCATAAGGAAATGTAATGGTCATCTTACATCTCTTTGCCCACCATTTAGGAATCCTGCACTCATGCTCTTTGGCTTCATCTGATCCGTCTGAAGTCTTTTGCCTTTGGCGTCAACACTGTCCACTACTTGATGACCTTGTGATATTTGATCATTCAGTAAGCAGTAACTATCCTAAAAGTATCTTTATCCAAGTACTGCACCGAAACTCAGTTTTGACATGCAGTATTTGAGCATTTTAATTTTCTGGCACTATATTTGATCTCCACTCCACTGCATTTCACTGATTAAATATTGTACTTTTTACTCAACAAACATCCATGCCAAGCAAATTTTGAATTTTAAAGTTTGTTAGTCAAAACCTTGTGATTACAAAGTGTCTTCAAAATGAGATTAAATCTCGACATTCTGCTTTTGCGAATGTCTGTGGAACTATATAGCTCCTGCATGAAAAGTCAAAATGCTAATGCAAATGACAACACAC